>CAJQZN010042866.1:0-13962 GCA_907164685.1 Colias eurytheme
TGCTGTGCTAACGATCTTGAAAATTAAATGTAGTATGTAGTTGTAGTAGGTATGTAGTTGGATAACTAAAGCTTTAAAAGTTTTTATTTACTATTTTATTCGTAATGATTATTATCAGATTCGATTAAATTGCATAAAATACAACAGTTAGTGTGAATTTACAATGAAATTAACCTAAACAATTACGTCGCAGCGGCTACAGCTGTTCTTTTCAGGGTCACATTCGTATTTATATTTCTTTCAAGGTCACAAGATAGTGAAATAATTAGTTGGGAAAACAAAATGCTCTTTGTAGCAATTAAATTTCTCGTGTACTGAATATTATTTATATTACTAGCGGTCCGCCCCGGCTTCATGTACCTACATGTTTAAGTTTTCTCTCCATAAGAATAATCCTAGTACTTCATGGAATATTTAAAAAAATGAAATTATCGAAATCGGTCAACCCGTTCACGCGTGATGCCGAGACCAAGGGAGACTGGGATTCATTTTTATAGGTATAATAGAGATATTATACTAGCTGTGCCGCGCGGATTCACCTACGGACGAATCTGCAGGCAAAATCAAGTAGAGCTCATGTGTTATTCTAATGAATAATCTATGTCACTGTAAAGTTTCTTACAAATCAGTTCAGTACTTTTTGAGTCAATTCGCTACAAACATACTTAGTTAATACCAATCTTTCCTCTTTAGAAAATTAGTTTACATAGAGAGTTACAGCTAGATATATACTCAAACATTAATATTAATTATTTTTTTAATTTTGCTTGGTCAAAATGCATATATACATATATAAATACATGTGCCACGGTCGGAAATCAGTTTTTTTAGAGAAGAGCCAACAAGAAACTCAGTGGGTAATTGCTATTTTAAAATCATGTCAACATTTTATTTCATCGTAATAATATAATATCATAATAAGGTATTGGCCATTGGGTCGCCTGATAGTAAGCGCTACCACCATTTGCAGAGGTGTAAATTGTCATTCACAAAGATTCTGCAATTTACTGGTATGGTAGAGATTTTCAATTAGTTTCAGAATTTTATAATGAGAAACTGTTACTAGTTGGCTGTTGGAAAGAGTTGTGGTTTGTTTAAGAATTTGAAAATAAATAAATATGTAAAAAAATAATACTTTTTCATACAGGCTATCATTTGATTGCAACTAAACTAAAAATACCTAACGTTAGTTAAATTTCTATTATTTATAGAGTTAACATATTACAGAAGAGTAAAGGTATGCTTGCCATAATAATATAATTGCTCTTTCCAATGTAAATAAAAACAACTTTAGATTCTTATTTTTATTTTTTAATAAAAATTACTTATTGATTCATCTGACGCGTAATTTGTGTAAGAATCGCAGTTTGCTGTTTGACGATTTGTCGATTTAAATATATGTTTCAATCGTAATAACAATAAAAAACATAATATATATGTATATATATGTTAGAATCTTTCTATCACTATTCCTATTCAAAATTCTGAATAGAAATAGTGATAGGAATTCCGGAAGAAAAGGTAGTTTGATGTCGTAGATAGACACGACAAAATATAACTTTTACTTTCAATTTCAAGCGCTTTTTTCGAAGTTGTAATAAGTAAGACGATAAATACGATGTACACATGGAATCCTTGCAGCAAACAGTTCGGTATTTTTAACCAAAAATCACGTAATACCATGAACCACCTGGCTCTAAATATAACCGGCCAATGCACTCTGCACTTGCAACTGGCTTTCACCACGAAACTAACTACATAATAGTATTCAATCAGAGAAGATATACATTGATGATTTAATAAGGACGATTCGATGGCTTCTTATATAAAAGTGGTAATGTATGGTGTGTTATGAAAAATTGTAGAGCATATTATGTCCGATGTTGGAAAGTGTGAATATATTGAATGAATGAAGGAGATTAAGCTATTTCCTTTGATTGCTGGATTTATGTTAAAGGCATTTTATAAGTGTACAGGAAACCATTAATTACAAGAAGGCATATTTTTCATAATACGTTTAAGTAATAGGAATTAAATTTTTGCTTCAAAAAGTATTTCTTATTAAGGAGAAACATATGCACGATATAAATTTTATTTTATATAGTACAAGCGGTCCGCCCCGGCTTCACTCGTGGTACCTACATGTTTAAACTATCCTATCTCTCAAGTTGGATCGAACTGCACATAGTGTGCGAATTTTATTATAATCGGTTAAGTGGTTTAGGAGTCCATTGAGGACAAACATTGTGACACGAGATTTATATTATATATATATATATTAAGATAAGAAGATGTAATGTGCATTCGTTGTTTATGTATTGTTTTCTTATCTATTGCCTGGTTAAAATCATTCAGACATAAGATTTTATTTTTATTTTTCATTCTTTCAGATTCTTAACAAATTATGTAAACCACGTTACTGATATCATCTCAAAATAGCATTTAAGTATATTTTACTGTAAGTACAGGATTTAAAATAAAAAACATTATTTTCATAAAACTTTTAATCCACTATCCCACTGACTTAAGCAATCTAATGAAAAACCTTAGTCAAACATTATCAAATTATACTAGTACATTTTTAAAGATTTTTAAAAACAAGCGAAATATAAAACATGGGAACTCTTTCACTCTACCTTTCGGCAAATATTATATTTTCTATTTTTAAATAATTTAAATAATTACGATTGTTCAAATAGGAAAAACTGAAAAGAAGATCTAGAGAAAGCAATTACTTCCTTACATTATTATTTATTACATTACTTTGTATGGTATTTAAGAAAAAACATTTACTATATAATTCATTAATAGTGTTTGTAAGTACGCTAAGGCGATTAACACACGGTGCCGCGTCCCGCCGCGGTTGGCGGTGAAGCGGTTCTCAAGTTGCATTGGCTTCTATTAAATCCGTTGATACCAAACACACATACACCGCCCGACCGCGCGGTCGAACGGTCCGTTCCTCGTAGGGATTCACTGCCAACCGCCGCGGTGCGCGGTGCCGTGTGTTAATCGCCTAACCAAACATAGTTTACCTGCTTATTATATTTCTCAACAACAATTGAATGAAGCGACTTATTAGTCATAATTATTAATCTCCAATGTTCCTTTGGAATCAAAAGCTATTTATTAATTATTTAAACGGTTCGTAAATATGTAATCCTAGCTGATATATTACATTACCACATCTCTAATTGAAACTAATACTTTTATGATAATGTAATACTTTGTTGACATCTACTTGCTGTAGAGCTATTGAATAGTATTATGAAACAAAACAACGTTCAGAACAAAACAGATTATAAATAATTACATCACGAACACAATGTATTAAGTCATTGAATTTATTTGTTATGTTATCTAGACCAAGACTATGATGATGATAATATTATTAAATAAATAAGAAATTAAATCATTGATTTTTTTTATAAAAATGTATCATAGCTAAATAAAACATCAGTACACACATATCACAAATCTACCACTATTTGTTTAAATGGTAAAATAATCTAGCTAATGCACATTATTCCTTTGCCATAAGATTCCATTTAAAAAAAAACCTATTTGAAATTGAATGCAGTATTTGTATGTATTTTCATGTGATATTTTCATCCATCATGATACCAAATTTCAATATTAATTATGACTATCCCTAAAATAAACGCAAACAATAACGTATTAGTTAGATAATAATAAGTCTATTTAATTGAAAATGTAGTTTTGAATCTGTAATTATATTCCTGTAAACATCTCCGCTAAGGTAAACTAGGGAAATACACCTTCACATTTTAATTATTCATTCCAGGAATCCATCCATTTGTTGTATAAAATTGCATAGGCCCTGTACCTGAAAAATAAATTTACAATCGTATAAAAATAATGTACTATCAATTTAATAATTTTCTTAATAATAGCGAATAATTTTAATTCTATGGAATGTATAAAGTAAAATGTTATCTATAGATTGATTGCTATTTTTTACAATACAGACTGAAATTATCATTTGTATATATAAATAAAAAGGTATACTATATGATAATACATTATGAGATAAGTTGTAGTTTGTATAAATTAAGAAGTTAAAGGTTTTTGGTGATCTAGTCAATAATATGATGACTCTATTTACTTAATCAGTTATGTTTTCAATCTTATTTATTATTTAGTTAAATATTTAGGTACTCTAAATTTCTTAAAACACAAATAAACAGAATAATAATATATCAATGAGAATACTCAAACCTATATATATTAAAAATTGTAAATTATGAACACATTAATCAAATAAGAATCTAATTGATTTCTAATTGTGTGGTAAAAATTAAATGCATTTTTTTTACCATAATTATTTAATGGAAATTAAAGTAAATTTTAGAATTGTTATCAAGTAAAAAAATTGAGTAATAACTTGAAATTGTTTGGTTTTATCGGTCAAACACGCGAGGGCGGGCAGCGCCTGAAATGGCTCAGGGCGGGCGGGAACGCGGCGCGCCCGTTAAGGTTTTGCTAAATTTTACATTATTATAGACCTTTATATACCTTCTCCTATATGTATTGCATAGTTTTATGTTTGAAAATGTTGTTAATTAAGTTAAAATGTTAGTAAAATGCGGCGCGAGGTTGGGCGAGTGCGGGCTGCGCGCGCGCCTTGTATGGAGCGCGGCGTGGCGGACGCGTACGCTATATAAACCCAACACGCCGCTCTCCGCCGCACTCGCAGTCTCGCTGCCGTAGAGTCAACTTCCAGCGCGTCCCACAACACAAACACAAAACTCAAAATGTGCGACGACGATGTTGCTGCGCTCGTAGTCGACAATGGCTCCGGCATGTGCAAGGCCGGTTTCGCCGGCGACGACGCGCCCCGCGCCGTGTTCCCGTCCATCGTAGGTCGCCCCCGTCACCAGGGTGTGATGGTCGGTATGGGCCAGAAAGACTCGTACGTGGGTGACGAGGCCCAGAGCAAGAGAGGTATCCTCACCTTGAAGTACCCCATCGAGCACGGTATCATCACCAACTGGGATGACATGGAGAAGATCTGGCACCACACCTTCTACAACGAGCTGCGCGTCGCCCCCGAGGAGCACCCAGTCCTCCTGACTGAGGCCCCCCTCAACCCTAAGGCCAACAGGGAAAAGATGACCCAGATCATGTTTGAAACCTTCAACTCCCCGGCCATGTACGTCGCCATCCAGGCCGTGCTCTCCCTGTACGCCTCTGGTCGTACCACCGGTATCGTCCTGGACTCCGGTGACGGTGTCTCCCACACCGTGCCCATCTACGAAGGTTACGCTCTGCCCCACGCCATCCTCCGTCTGGACTTGGCCGGTCGCGACTTGACCGACTACCTCATGAAGATCCTCACCGAGAGGGGCTACTCTTTCACCACCACCGCTGAGAGGGAAATCGTCCGTGACATCAAGGAGAAGCTCTGCTATGTCGCCCTCGACTTCGAGCAGGAGATGGCCACCGCTGCCGCCTCCACCTCCCTCGAGAAGTCGTACGAGCTTCCCGACGGTCAGGTCATCACCATCGGTAACGAGAGGTTCCGTTGCCCAGAGGCTCTCTTCCAGCCTTCCTTCTTGGGAATGGAATCCTGCGGTATCCACGAGACCGTGTACAACTCCATCATGAAGTGCGACGTCGACATCCGTAAGGACCTGTACGCCAACACCGTCATGTCCGGTGGTACCACCATGTACCCCGGTATCGCCGACAGGATGCAGAAGGAGATCACCGCCCTCGCGCCCTCCACCATCAAGATCAAGATCATCGCTCCCCCCGAAAGGAAGTACTCCGTATGGATCGGAGGATCCATCCTCGCTTCCCTGTCCACCTTCCAGCAGATGTGGATCTCCAAGGAGGAGTACGACGAGTCCGGCCCCGGCATCGTCCACCGCAAGTGCTTCTAAGTGTCTCGCTGCGCCTGCGCCCGCGCAAGCCGCGTGAGCGCCTGCTGTGTGTTGTGGTGCTCTGGAATGAGTTTCGGAACGCAAGCATTTTGTACGTTGTACGTAGTGATACCTGACAGAACTGAACATCTAATATAACGCCATCTAATGTGTAATGTAATTTATTGTAAAATTTATATAAATTTAATTTTCTTTTTTATTTTTATTATACACGGGATCGTTATGGATCTCACGCCAAAATGTAATTAATAAATAAACGGTTAATTTATTTATTGTAATTACATCATTTCTTTTTATACAGCTGTTGACTTTGGTTTTTAATTAGAACCACCTCGACCTAGTCTCCCATCTCATATATCAGCAATGCATTCTATGAAACAATGACATCAGTCACACAATAATAAGCTCTATCGATTGCTAAAACAATATTTTGAGCAGTAGCTATAAACAACACACACCTGGTGAAAACTAGGTCAGTTTCATCACACAACACACATAACACCTAATCGTAAAACTTTTCATTTCATATAAACATTCCCATCCTTTTGGACGAATATAGAAGCGTAGACAACCCCACACGATACAAAATCGGGCAGAGCGTGCACTACCATAAATAGTCAAGAAAACTCCCGCGTCCGGAGCGTCTAAATATAAAGAAATAGCGCGGCGCTTGTTGCCATGAGAACCTAATCCTAAAGCTAAGCCGATAGATCAGGAATTCGCTTGCGTTGATAGTTTCCGTAAATATCTCCCGAGGAGGCAGGGGCCGGTCTAATAATACGCGACTCCCGCGCGGCGCTGCCGGGTCCGCGCGCGCGACGTCAGCCGTGACGCGATCGTCTCATTTTACTCCAAATCCACAATCATACGAAACTTTTACGGTCTCCGCGGAAATCATAAGCGTCGTCGGTCAAAGCACTTGCTCTATATTTGTTTTATTATTGGCCAATTCGGTGAATCGATGTTTGTTGCGATGTTACTCAATCCCAACATACTCTCTTATGGTAGTTTCAGCATTGGACATACTTATGTGACTAATAAGATAATTATGTTCTTGTTCATCAGTCGAGTTGACTCACATGTTGTAAGATAAAGCGCGTTATTTTGGGAAGTTGCTACAGTTTTACGACTCCTCGTGGATCTTAGATTTATTTCGATCCGCTATTTTAGTATCGTTCGGTCTCCACTTACAAATATGGAGAGCCGAGTTCATGATAGAGTGTTTCATTCAGTTTCAGTTTTTAAAGACATAAAATCTGTGCCTCCAGTGAATAAGGGAATAACTCAAAAACAGCACTTTTCAGGAGAGACAAAAAAACTATATATCAATACTAAATCTTTATTAATTCAAAATTTTAAGCTTGTATGTGTAAGATATGATGTTAGACTATATTTTTACATATGAACACATATTGTAACAACCCCATAAATATACTTTTTTCGTGTTTTTTTGTAGTTGTGGCCTTATGAACGAGTACTTCATGGAATAACTCAATGTATTCACATACTTTTTTTTTTACTCTTTGCAATATAACGACTTATGCCCATATGCACTATGTTCATAGTCGCACAACACGACTTATATTATTGCCAGTTTTGGTTTTATAGAAATGATGTGACTTATTATGCTTGAAATTTGTGTACTTTATGACTCAATTGAGGCATTTTAGTGGAAAAACTATGCACGTAGCTTGAAAAACGAATGAAATCAACGGGTTTTTTTATCGTTATTAGATAATAAAAACAAAACAAAATTTAGGTATTTATGCATTTAACCCTAGAAGTCCAATCTACGTAAATTTGACGTATGAACTCTTCTATATTTACCATCGAATCGCTGCAAAATCCAGAACCAACTTATTAGCCGTCTAGACCTAGCAGTACATAGTTGGCTCATCCAGGTAAATTCCGCAATTTGGTTATAAAGAGGATGTTGTGCGTCATTTTGACGTATAATTAGGCTTTTCGTAACTTTTAAGATTGTTTCAAATTTTTATTTTGTGATTTATTTGAATAATTTTTTTCCAAGTCACGTTTCACATGATATCTATAGTATTATACTATAGATTGAGTATAAAATGGGATCCAGACAACTTTTATACTAGGACGAAAAACCTTCAATTTTAGTAAATGACGATTATTGTCCTCCGCTGGATTTGGACTTCAAGCAAGGGGATTGGGTGGCTGAAGATGTTGTCCGGAGTAAAACCGAATATGTTATGGGGTTTTGTTACCCATGTATAATGAAAGTCGTAGATTGTAAAATAAACCTTTAATCGATCTTTCAATAATACAGTACTATGTTGTTAAATGCTATACAGTGTTTCACCAGTCACCACAATGAGTCTAGTCTGTACAGGTTAGCAGGAGACAATCATTGAGTATTGATATTAAATACGTATCAACTGCGTATTGCGTTTTGCGTATTAACTATTGTCCTAGTGAAAATTAATCGTCGAATCAATTTAAAATTCGATCAAGTGCGTTCCGTTTCGGAACGCCACAGATAATAAAATATAGATAATAAAAGTGGCAACGCCACAATGTCATGATGGTATACATTGAGGATACAAGCACTATAAAGAGATAAGAGAAGCCCGAAAACCATATTCCTGTATGTTCAGTTAATAAATATAAAATAAAAGTTATAGGTGGTCAGTGGCGATATTTTACGGCATGATATAGAATTTTAACAATTTCTATATCATATGATGTTAAAATAATGTAGATAAATAAAGAAAATACAATGAGCCGCAAAGATTTTATGAAAAAATTAAGCACAGATTTGAAGGTGCCTTGGATGCAAATACGACTTGTGGCACGCACTTTGAAGAGACTCTACGTGACAAAAGCCCAATTTTTTCAAAATATGTGGTACCAGAGTATCCATAAAATGTTTACGAAAATGCAGGACCAAAGAAGTATCGATATTGCGGATTTTTTTCCTATAAAAAGGCAAATTACCAAAGCACAGTGGCTAAAACGCTATATGCGGAGAAAACGATATTCATAATTGTCAAGACTGGTTATAAATACTTTTTTTTATGCGACTATTAAAGACTATAGTATTATTGTCTTGATTATTGTAGTTAGATAATTAAAAAAAAAAAAGATTAAAAACGAGTTATTTTTTAAAAACTTACCCAATTATAAGAAGAAAATATAAGTTTAACATTTTTGTTGGTTTTTTTTAGATGATTCAATTATCGTTCTGTATTTATATAAACAAAGAGTATAATATTATTAAATGAACTTAATGTGTTAACTGTATTTTTAATATCTATTGCAAAAAATAGTTAATTTCCATAGAAATATATTAGTATCCCAAGTTAACTGATAAATACCTTTTTTAAAAAATATAAAGATTTGTTATTGCAGATTTATTGAAAAAACGATTTAAAAATAATAAGGAATAGTGTGTGTTGTTTCCGCGCAGTATTCAATTAATAGACCAATAGCAACATGGCATTAATGCCAAACTGTCTCATGTCGTCACTTGAACCAATGACACTAAAAGAGTTGTTCCTTTATGCTCATGTTAGAAAAATGACACAAATGCGTTTATACTAAAATGGTGTTAGGACTGATGGAACAAAATGAATTAAGTCTTTATTCAATAAGTATAACTACACATACGTCTTTGTGTTCGTGGGTACTTTTGACTCGAGACGAATAGTTCCTTTGCGATTGCCTAAAATGATGGATAAGGTAACTTATACCGTTAATCACACCCTACTTATACCGTTTGGGTCATTCGAAAAAATGGGTTAGGACGCAGCTAGAGATATGACCTTTTGATATGTTGTGTATTTTGACGAGCTGAATCCAATGGTGCAATAAAAACCAAAGGGAATAACTCGTCTTACTCCCTTATTCACTGGAGGCACAGAAATATTTTTTTCTTTCTCTTGCAATCGTTACCATTTTTTCACTTAAATATTTTTTGACAACTATAAATTTATTTCTTGTTGTGGTATCATAAACCTACTCGTATAATAGTATGTTTTGGCTTCTACTACCATTCATTATTTAATATTTTGTTGTTCAGTAAACATATTATTTGAATAATTCATAGACATTGCGCTTGTATTTATATCTAGTTTAATGGTTAATCTTACAATTCCATTGACTCTCATAAATATTAAACAACTCTTTAATTCTATTTATATCATATTTAATAGCAACGGAACAAAGGTGAGGGATATTCCGGCATGAATGCTGACATATTGTTGGCCCTTTAGCGTCGTTCTGGCTTATACTTCCCCTAGTGTTCCCTTAAAAGGGTTCACGTATTATGACGTCAAGTACTTAAAAACCCATTGTGTGCGATCGATCAGCTGATGTGACGTGTTTCAATATTGAACATTAATCATTATTACGATTTGAAGCTAATTTTAATCCTTGAGTCACATTGAGGCGTAACCTGCGTTTCATGCGCTGATAACACTCAGCGTGGTTTATCTATTTATATCTTCCTCACCTGTAGTCAAATGTTGATTACCATTAAAGGGTAGTCCTATTTTTGAAACTTTTTTTTTAGTGGAATTGCATTGATATTAATTAATTATCTAATAAGTATGCGTTTCATCATATTTATATGTTCGTATCCCTACCGAATTCCTCTCTGTACATTCTATATATTTATTTTGGCAAAACTTAATGCCAATAAAATAGTACATCATTTGATAGAGTTTATCCGATTTCATAATTTATGTAAATACTATTAAAAGCTGCATTTTATTAAAACTTTTTTAGAGTTGTAAATAGTTATTATTATCTATTAACTGATTTTATTATATACTAGCTATGTCCCACGATTTTATAATATATTAGATATAATATATTATAAAATTATTATATCTAATATATTATAACCTATAGCCTTCCTCGATAAATAGGCTATCTAACACCGAAATACTTTTTCAAATCAGACCAGTAGTTCCTAGATTAGCGCGTTCAAACAAACAAACAAACTCTTCAGTTTAATAATTTTAGTAGAGATAAACATTGAAATGAAAAGAAAATTTACTTCGTGTGTGGTGTTAAATGATTCATATTATAGTGTTAACTACATAACTTCTATACTACATACTATATCATTTCAAGGCACAAGAACTAAGGATGACGTAGTTTTGGCACAACACTGATTACTATAAAAGCCGCGGTGAATTCGTCGGACGATCGCTCTTATCACTAACTACCTAGCTGCATCCCGCGGTTTCACACGAGTAAATAAGTTTTTTCTACAGAAATATAAAATAAAATTCAAAATGTAGTATTTAGATTGAAAAATATAGCAAAAAGTAACTTAATTTAAACCTTATTACATCAGCTATATCTTAGTTGAAATCCCATCAAAATTGGTAAAAGATTTAAAAAATTAACCGTAATAAACAGACAGACAGACGGAAAAAATTGTATTAAATGCTATTTTGGTAACTAAACCGTGTATAAATTTTTATGCATTTACAACATTTGATTATTTCAATATTACAACCAACATTCCAATTTTATTATTGTTATAGATGTATTGCGAAGTGGGGAGTTCGGGACACATTGCATTGTTAAAGACATAGGAACATGTTTCTCATATTTCAACATGCGGTCGTAAATATTTTCATCTCATGTCTAATAATGAGCTTATGTGCATTTTGGCTCACATATAGTTTGAAGATACGTCGACTTTTGATGCTAAAGCCTGAGGCTAGAGCTTATTTATTCATATGTATCAATGAGCGACCTATATCTTAGTCATATAGTGCGAAACTAGTATCTAGTTTACGTCTATAAACATTTTTATTGTAAATATAACCCGGTTATTTTTTCTTTCAAAACGAAAAAAAATTGATTTATTTTGCAGTTAACCTAAGCGCATAGTTCAAAAGATAAGATATGATAGAAACAATATAATATTATGTATGTGAAATGTAGTAAGTGGGTTCATTGAATTGATTCTGAGTAATTCCCTTGAAAATCAGTACTCTACGCTTTTTTGTTTTCTGTGTGTGTGTTGTTACACTAAAGAAGCGAGTGCATTTTTAGATATTATTAACTATATGAACATGTCCTACTAATATAAAAGATTCCCGTTATCACAATCTGTTTAACAAATTTATTATATGTATATGATAGCTTAAAATAGTAATACGAAACACGCTTATATTAGAATTACAGGTGTCTGAATCACGCAAAAGTATTTAGCTTATGATTCACAATTTTCGAGTTGTTAATAGCGACAACACAATTAGTGACAAACAAACAGTCAACAGATGTTAACAAGGCTGCCAACATTAGATAAGTGTGCAATTGATTCACGATGAATTACTCTGTTTAGATAATAATGATTGTAGACTGCAGCACAATGATCAAATGATGTAACATAGTGACGGATTTCGAAGATGAAAAATGTGCCAAATACCAAAGTTAGAAGTCTGTTTTGCATGATCCTGCATATGTACAGAAACCATCAAACTGTTGTATACCTAAGTGTTATAATGTGTGTTTAATAACTTGTTTCTATGAAATTCTAATTTTTCACGATTTTATACAAATAGATTCTAAAAGTTTATGCTCACGAGGCATTTACGGATTTAAGAATTCTTATATTATCTTTGTAGAGCCGAGCATCAGAACTCTACATTACACAATAATTGGTGAAAAATAAGTTTATAGGACCATTACCTATGATTTTATTAACTGAAATACTTTCAATTTACCATACATATAAAACACAACATAATAAAAAAAAGCAATTTACAGAAAAATATGAACAAAAAATATGTTTGTGTCCAACAATATATTGTCGCATATTTCAATAGCGTACAATTTCTATACATTTCATTCATGACGTAATGTATCTATATATATTACAAATGACTGAAAACCTATATTTTCCTCCCACTTGGAAATCGATACGCGTCTCAAAGGCGCTAATTATTTGTTCGTAAAACGCGCGAAAACAGATCCAATTGTCTCGAAAGTCGAAAGGCGTTACTATTTAAATCAGTTGGAGATAAATGAAAGTGGGAAGTCATTCCGAGCCAACATTTACCGTAATGAGGAGCTGTTTGTTTGGTCGGGTCTATCAATTGCTTATTAGCTCGGATGACGATACGTTTCTATTACTTTTGAACCGATATTGACGAAAATTAAGATTTTCTGGATAAGAATACTGTGAACACAATAGTGTGTTTTCGATTATGAAATTATACACATGCAATATTCTTGACGCGATTTTTTGTTGAAACAAAAATCATGCAATCAAAATTCTCTTTTCTGCAAGAAAGCATTAGAAACATTATGTTCACAAAAATTTTGGTTTAATTAGTTATTTATTTATTTTAGAATTTCTGACAAAGGTTACAGATTACATTTGTTAGATCTTATTTAAGTACATGATCTTCTGCACCTTTAATTATAGGAAATTACAGCGTTCTAATTAAAGATACCTAATTATGTTTTCCATAAACACAAACTCCTTACTTTGATTAAAACGTATTACGCATTTATGAAACCATAACAAACAAATACAAAATGTAATTAGAGTGTTAATAAATTGTAATCAAGTGTAATATAAAGCGAAAGCGAGATAGTTTGGAGCGGAGTAGATTTGATTCCAATATGAGCGAAATGTCGGAAACAATAGAAATATTCTGCAAAGAGCTAATATCGTAACTGCGACACCGCGACCTGGTGCGAGAGCCCGTGGCGGGTTGGGCTTACTGATCTGAATTTTACTATTAAAGTTTTTTCGGTTTGTATGATAGTTAATTTCTTAGTAATTGGATGACATTAAATAAATTAAAATTGTGCAATCCTCAACTCAAAGTCAAATATGAATTAACTCAATTATAATGCCTTCAAAAGTGCTTTGGAATCGACAAAATAAATTTATGCTTCTGGCAATTATTCCTACATCTACATTTGTTAAGCGGCCGTGGCGTATCGATACTATAATGTAAACAGATATGTAAATTGAAAAAATGAAAAAAATGAAAATGAAAAAAATTTATTTGGACCCACATTATAAAAAAGTTTACATACATGAGACACGACG
>CAJQZN010042867.1:0-11331 GCA_907164685.1 Colias eurytheme
ACTTTTTACGGTGATGTCGCACTTGCATTGAGCAACAGCGGGGTTATTTTAAAAATTTCTGGTAATTAAACACCTATTTATTGGTTTTAATGATCATCATGTTAATTCAATTTTTGCACTTACCACATTTAGATTTAAATTTTTCGATTGAAGCCTTCTGAATAATAAAATGAAATTTTCAGGGTAGCTATCTGATGGATAGAGCAAGTTTTTAAAAGTCAAACGGAAAACTTTTTTTATGTGATTTTATTTTTTTACGGGCCCTTGAAGTGGTGAACATACTGGGTAATTTTATCTTTCTTGCCATTTAATTCTTTTTTTTATTCCATTCAAAGATCTAACGATAGTAAATGTTACCATACTGAATTGGCCTATCTTTCAGCTTAGCACACAAAAAAAATCAAGCATCTTCCGCAATCATTGACGTCAGCATGAGTGAAAATATCATCGTACTCGGCGATCGGTGAAAAATTGAAAAAATCGTCATAACTCCGAAAATACGAAAAATCGCATGACATACATGGGGGTGATTCGGATAGCCCTCTAGGTCCTCTACCTCTCAGCTTCCGTTCATCACTACTTTTTGGTACACCCTGTATAGCCTCGATAAATGTGTTATCTATCTCAAGAACTGCTGGTTCTATTTGAAAAATTATTTCCGTGTTAGATAGCCCATTTATCGAGGAAGGCTATAGGCTATAGATTATCACGCTAAGACGAACAGGAGCTGAGCAATGCGGGTGAAACCGCGGGGCACAGCTAGTATTATTATAGTATAGATGAACAACTGTAAAACTTACATTCTGGCATATTAATTATAAATAATAATTTTTACAGACTCGGCGATGAGTGAATTGGATAGATATGTTTGTGGAAGGGCAGACGACGACTGGAGCGAAGCTATACTAGCAAGGGTGCAACTGGGAAGGGCCGAGGTTAAAGCTGTGCAGGTATTTATATTTATTAATTAAAATACAATATTGATACAAAAAAAATTGCGGACTAAAATATTTGGCGCATTAGTTTTTGACCATATTATACAGGTGTGCAAAGTGATTTATTCAAATTCAAATTATTTATCTTCAAGGAATGTGCTATCACATTGATGTTAAATTTTCCTGCACAATGCAAACAATAACAATAGTACATCGATTACTACTTTAGACTGACCGGTTGGCTTGGTTGGTAGTGACCCTGCCTTTCAAGCCGGAGGTCGTGGGTTCGATTCCCACCCGGGGCAAATATTTGTGTGATGAACATATGTGTTTGCTCTGTGTCTGGGTGTTAATTATCTATATAAGTATTTAAAATTATTAAAGCCATCTGGTTTCCATAACACAAGCGAAAGCTTAGTATGGGATCAGATCGTGCCGTGTGTGAAAATTGTCTCGAAATATTTATTATATTTATTTAAAACACTTTATTGCTCAAACTAAATAATGACAAGAATAAAGGCCTCGTTTGTACAAGAGGCGGTATTTTAATACAATAGCTCAATATTTTAATATACACTAACTGACCCGACATACGTTGTTCTACCCTATTGCCATTTTTTTAGTGCCTTAAAAAACCTTCAAATTGAATAAAATGCTTTTTTTTTCGTGCAATGAAAACTGCGATTATAACTTGTTTTATTATAATATAAATCCACCCACTACAAAAGTATTATCTACTATATAAAAATAAGTCTGGTTTTCCTTCCTAACGCTATAACTCCAGAACGCACGAACCGATTTCCACGGTTTTGCATTCGTTGGAAAGGTCTCGGGCTCCGTGAGGTTTATAGCAAAGAAAAGGTTCGCCGGGTTTGCTAGTTTAATATATGTATATTATTATTTATTCAAATAATCTATTTTTTATTTAATTTAAAATACATCACTTGCAGGATCTACTAAGCAAGCAATTAGCCAGCCTGCTAGAGTTTTCAACTCGCGACGCGACTACAACGCAACCGGTCGCGCGACTGGTCGTGCGACAGTCGCCCGCCGATCGCAAGCGATTGTTGGATACATTATTGGCAGACGCCGAGAAGGGAGAGGAGTTTGTTAGTGCGGTAAGAGATAGAGAAAGAGAAAAAAAAGGGCGTATGTGCCGAACACACGAGTCAGAAGTGAAACTTCTTTGGCAAGATTTAAAGATGCGATAATCGTCGCCTTACTCGATGACGTGTAAGGCCGGTTGCAGAGCTTGACCGACCATCAGTGCGTACGTCAGTCGCGCTTGTCATATGTATGGAAATTCATAAAACCGTTCATAGCTAGACCGACCATACGTAAGCGTATTGTCATACGTATTAGTTAGTCATATTATTGTTATTCATACACATTGTTGATGCGTATCGTCAGGACCGATGGCATGCACTGACGGTCGGTGAAGCTCTGCGACCGGCCTTATAGTAACGACTGTCGTACGAAGCCATGAGCCAACCAACTTAATAATGTATTTTTGGAGTGGAACTTGTTTAGGAGCGTTACGGTTAAGTTTCATGGCAATATCGTCACGTCATGAGTAAGGCGACGATTTTGGTCTTCCGATCTTTGAATCTTGTCAAAGAAGTTTCACTTCTGACACGTGTGCTTGACACACATTTTTTTTATCACGTATTTTATTTTAATTACTTTTTCATTACAGTTTGGCGTGTCGAGCGCGTTCTGTGTCGAAGTGTGGAAACTTTGCGAAGCGCTGTGGGGTGATGATTTGCTTAACGACGGTAAGAATATCTTTTAACTAGCTATCCGCCCGCGGCTTCGACCGCGTTTTCAAAGGAAAACCCGCATAGTTCCCGTTCCCGTGGGATTTATGGGATAAAACCTATCCTATGTGTTAATCCAAGTCACCCTCTATATGTGTGCTAAATTTCATTGTAATCGGTTCAGTATTTGCGTGAAAGAGTAACAAATACACATACATCCATCGTCACAAACTTTCGCATTTATAATATTAGTAAGATAGGTCTAAATAACTTTTTATTGCAAAGTGGTTCAGAAAAATAGAAAAGTTTTTGGTATTACATTGTGTAAATCACTACATAGTATAAAACAAAGTCGCTTTCTCTGTCCCTTTGTCCCTTTGTATGCTTAAATCTTTAAAACTACGCTACCGATTTTGATACGTTTTTTTTAATAGATAGAGTGATTCAAGAGGAAGGTTTTAGTATATAATTTATTAGGTTTTAGGCAAAGCGGGCGAAGCCGCGGGCGGTAAGCTAGTTACATATAAATCAATCTCGATTATAAAAAAGTAATAATAAAATCAAACTTCAAACATTTATTTATTCAATTAGACTTCTTCTAGAAGCACTTTTGAATCATTACATATTTTAACATTTACCACCAACGTTATTACATATTTTTAACATATAAAGAACAGAGAAAACTTTCATCTAAAACGAAAAAATGTTGATATATTATATTATATTATCATTTTGCAGGTATACCAGGAACGGATGAACAGTCCGTGGTGAGCCGACACACGAACTTTTTGAATTGGCTGAAAGATGCAGTTGCAAAAAGCACGTATAAAGATCTAGCCACAAGTACTATAGTACCGGATGATGGTGAGTGATAAGAGTGATTGTGTCGTTGGAAAACTGTCTGGTATACGCGTAGGCAGAGTTTTGCTTCGATGAAATTTTTGAACGTTATTGTGATTCTAGTTTTTCATGCGTGTTATTACAACTGAAATAACACAAAAATAATTGTAAAAACCTTTTTGTGAATTCACAAAAACCCGGTTATTAGCTTCAGCTGTATGTTTGTATGTATCTGACTGCTTTTCACTCGATTTAATTCAAACTTTGTACACTTATCAAGGATCAGTGGCAATACAATAATTTCATTTGGATAGGCGTGTTTTTTTTCTTAATTTTTAAAGTATTTGTTACTAGCTTTCCACCCGCGTTTTCAAAGCAAAACCCATTTAGTTCCCGTACCCGTAGGATTTCCAGGATAAAACCTACCCTATGTGTTAATCCCAGTTACCCTCTATATGTGTGCTAAATTTCATTGTAATCGGTTCAGTAGTATTTGCGTGAAAGAGTAACAAACATACATACCTACACATACATCCTCACAATCTTTCGCATTTATAATATTAGTAGATTTGGATTATCTTTTTTTTTACATATATATAAAAGCGTTTTTTGTTACTTTTCAGACAAAGACGCGCACAGCGCTAACGTGTGGACGCTGTTCGTCGGCGGTCGGATACTCGAGGCTTGCAAACTTTGCAAAGAACACGGCGATTTGAACATGGCCGCTCTGATTGCGCAGGCCTCTGGTGAGTTTTATTTTATTTTATCATGTGAATTTGAAAATACGTAGTATAAATTTAATAAAAGATGTCGCTATTAGGGGGCGTCCATAAATTACGTGAGCTTTTTTTAGGAGGGGAGGGGGTTTAGTCAAATCTCATCTAATCTTACGTTGGAGAGAGGGAGGGTCTCAATGAAATTGATTACAATAAAATTTTGTATGTAGATAACTGAAGACCCAGGATAAGACACTAGCTACTTTTTATCTCGTAATTCCCACAGGAACGGGAACTATGCCGCAAATTCGGGCGGGAATTTCAACTTCTTTGTAAGGGCGTATTCAGAAAGAAAGCTGGAAACTTATAAGCACTAACCGGCGCTTGTCTTCGCTGGTAACCCGCACAGGAAAATATATGAACAAGCGCCGATAAACGCCGACAAGCTTCAACAAGCGCTGGTCAGCGCTGGGCGCTGCCATATAAAATTTGTCTTGGTCTGCTTCAACATGCTTCCTTTGTGTAGAACGAACCAGCGCCGGTAAGCGCTTATAAGTTTCCAGCATTCTTTCTGAATACGGCCTAAAGCGGGCGGAAATCGACTGACTGGTTGGCTGGGTTGGTAGTGGCCCTGCCTTCCAAGCCAGAGGTCGTGTGTTCTATTCCCACCCGGGGTAAATATTTGTGTGATGAACATAGATGTTTGCTCTGTGTCTGGGTGTTAATTATCTACATAAGTATTTAATTAAAATTATATATGTATGTTTAACAGCCATCTGGTTTCCATAACACAAGCGAAAGCTTAGTATGGGATCAGATCGTGCCGTGTGTGAAAATTGTCCTGAATATTTATTTATTTATTTATTATTAATATTATATTATATTTTCACACAGGCGATCCGTTCTTCAAGACGCTGATATCCCGGCAATTGCAAGTGTGGCGCGAGTGTGGGGCCGACGAGTTGGTGTCCCCACACAAGATGGCGTTACTGTGTTTGCTCGCGGGGCGAAGCCCTGGGGCTGAGCTGCAGACGTTGGACTGGCTGAGGGTGCTCCACGTGTGCGCTAGGTAACAATAATATGAACACAAACAACAATAATTATCAGGAACAACAATAAAACAAACATTATAATGAAATGAAATGAAAAATACTTTATTGCATTGAAAATACATGTAACAAAGACAAGACTACAGAAACAGCAAAGGGCGGCCTTATGGCTAGGCAGCGATCTCTACCAGGCAACCCAACAATCTTACTTTTTCATTATCTATACTAATATTATAAAGCTAAAGAGATTGTTTGAACGCGCTAATCTCGGGAACTACTGGTTCGATTTGAAAAATTTTTTCGGTGTTAGATAGCTCATTTATCGAGGAAGGCTATAGGCTATATATCATCACGCTAAGACCAATAGGAGCGGAACAATGCGGGTGAAACCGCGCGGCACAGCTAGTAAAATAATAATTATCTGCATTCCCAACAGATACATATGCCCGCAAATACCGTCCCTCGAGCGGATAGTGCGCACATACGAATCGTTGTTTAGCCGGGAATCGAACGTGGACCTCGCCAGTTTGCCCGAAGAGAATGTAACCATGCGACTGCCAATACCTGATTATTGTGAAGATTACACCGTGTCTGTTGAGACGGTAAGTTTTTTTTATTCTTTTTTTTATGCATGTATGTATTTCAAATGAAGAACTCACATTTTAAATCTATACTAATATTATAAAGCTGAAGAGTTTGTTTGTTCGAACGCGTTAATCTCAGGAACTACTCTTTCGATTCGAAAGTCTTAAATCGAAAGAGTAGTTCGTGGGTAGTTTTAGAAAAGGGGCGAAATACAGATCCGTTGTCGGTTTAATTTTGCAAATGTTTACAAATGTAGATTCTATACTATGAATTTGAATTTAAAGCAATTAATAAAAATATGATATTTTATTTTCAGAACGGTAAATCCCGTCGCGTGTTAGACTTGCGCTACGAACTAATACGCGCGAGGGCATTTAATACGAGGCCTAGACTATCACCGGCTACCTACACACCGCATCCAATTGATTATAGCTTGAGGTAATTATATTAAGGGCCGATTTTTCAATGCTTGGATAAAACTTATCTGTCCAATAAAGTATTACACGATAATATTAAAATGTCACGTAAACTATCAAATACGGGCAATTATACCCGGCGCGGCGAATGATGATCCCTATGACAGTTCGTCTTAGTGATTGCTCGTATGATGGGTCGTGTCGATACTTTACTATTTTATAGGCAAAGGCGTGGTTTGCATTCAGCCACGTCGGTAAACATGTTTTTACAAATATTATAAAATGAATTTTTAACTAAAAATTTTAACGTCTATTATGTTGTTGTTGTATTAATTTAAGTTTTTTAGCATAGATTAAGTAGGTAAGTAAAACGAAAGTTTTCCAAAACATAAAAATGTGCCTTATCATTTTCACGTAATTTTTAACCCGTTTAACACAGTGTACCTATATTATTTTATCATGAAAATGGAAGCCCCCATTTTATTTGTCTAAAAAACTTATATTATCATAGGTAAGTACCTAAATTAACGCGAACGGTAATTAATTAATTAATTATGCTGCGATCTTCTGTTCGATTCAATAGTGAATGAACTAAAGCATGGAAAAAATGTGAACTCGTTTCCAGTATCGAAATTTATTTATCGATACTTTCCGCACTAGTTGATAAATGCCAACGATGTAAGTTTTGTATGACGTAAACGTAAAGTCAGATTGATATAATTTCTCGTAAATGTTAAGAATTGTTATAATTCCAACGGAATATCATTGTAATGGCATAAAGCTACGTAAAAATAAATAAATGCCATTTTTAGACGTCTCCAATACGTTTCTAATTTAATGGTGACGCCATTACAAGTTTGTCTCTTGAGAATAACTGTCAGTGTCATAGGAATCATCATTCGCCGCGCCGGGTATAGAATACGTTTTTAAAATGGCAGTTTTATACATTATTCGACGAATAAATTTTATCCAAGCATTGAAAAATCGGCTCTAAACTAACTAATAAGACTAACTAAAAAATACTTACAAAAAAAGTTTCAAAAAGTACATTAATGATTGTTTTTTTATTACTATCTATATACATAAAAATGAAACCCGTTTTCGTTGATCACGGCATCACGCGTGAACGGGAATTCTTTTTTTATTATATTTTTTGAAGTACGAAGATGGTTCTTATGGCAAAAAAACATAAACTAGTTATAAATATTCGAAAGAGGCGGATAGCTGGTTTTGCGGGTTCGATTTCCGCCTCGTGTTCTATTATTTTCTATTCTTTAATAATTAACGGCTATTACTTACATGTATTTTCTTCAATAATGTTATAATTAAATAAATAAATAAATATCTTTATTTGCTCAAATGTGGTTTACAATTAGTTATTACATTATAAGGAAAGTACAGCACATTCGCCAGTTACACTGGCATGCAAACCTAGTTTTACAGCTCCGCATAATCAGAAAAAAAAAAATAATATAAACATTAATTATTATAGTTTAGTTCAAGTATCTATTAATTATTATACATTACTAGCGGTCCGCCCCGGATTCGCCCGTGGTACATATGAAAAATAGATGTTGGCCGATTCTCAGACTTACCCGATATGCACAGAAAATTTCATGAGAATCGGTCCACCCGTTTCGGAGGAGTATGCAGACTAACATTGTGACACGAGAATTTTATATATAAGATTATTCACTAATTACCATATAACTATTATTTCCCCCAGTTTCCTGATAAGCGCCTGGTTCGGTACACCGTCAGCTGAAAGCGTGGTCGGTATAGCGGAACAGCTTGAAGGCTACGGCCTGTGGCATTTGGCTGTACAAGCGCTGCTGTATCACCCCGATGATGGAGTGTGAGTTATTTATCATTATTTATTCACTAGATTTCCACCCGCGGCTTCGCCCGCGTTTTCAAAGGAAAACCCGCATAGTTCTCGTTCCCGTGGGATTTCCGGGATAAAACCTATCCTATGTGTTAATCCAAGTTACCCTCTATATGTGTGCTAAAATTCATTGTAATCGGTTCAGTAGTTTTTGCGTGAAAGAGTAACAAACATCCATACATCCATACTTACAAACTATAACATTTATAATATTAATTAAAATGTATATCTTTCAGTCGTTCGCATCTAGTCCGTTCAGTGCTATCACGTCATGCGCCGGCTCAAGCGGACACAACAGAGTTGAAATCGAGATTGGATCTCTTGAGAAAACTTGGCGTTCCGGAAAAGTGGATTTTGATTGCTCAAGCGCATAGGGCTAAATATGAGGTGAGTGATAATTACATCGAATGACAGTAACAGTTCTTATAATCCGGCTGCACGCACGAAAAAACATGACTCATGCGGCGTTACCTCGCTCTGAGGCGTTCCATGTAAGGCTTGAAGTGCAAGCGAGAGCGCGGAACGAGCGACAAAGAAGCACAATCGGACGTTGTCACGTTCAACTATCGTCAGTAAACCGACTTTATAGACAACCAATTTTTTACACATGACAGTAACATTTAACATTAAAACTAAAATTAACTGAGTGATATTCTTTTTTTTTGAAGTGAAATTTCTTTATCGGGGTTGGAAAAAAATTTAGTGTAACATTTTTCCGTTACGCGTGACATTTTTCCGTTATGCACCATCTTTTTCTTATCCCTACCACGCGTGATTCGACGTATTTCTGTAAAGTTGCATATAGTAAATTATTTTTTGAAAAATAAGGTCATAAAGAAGTTTCACTTCCTACGTGTGTACACGCACACATTTTTTTTTATAAATATCTCTTGATCATTGCTCATGTAAAAATGCAAAAAAATGTTATATAGTATTTTTCTTTGATTTATGTCTTTTTTTCTAGTGTCAAAATTAATTATTGTTCAATACTAAGGGCTTATTTTTCAATCCTTGGTTAAAACTTATTCCTCGAATAACGTATAAAACTACCATTTCAAAAATGTATTGTAATTGTCCCTATTTGACAGTTTACTGGTGACATTTTAATATGTTCGTGTAATACCATATTGGACGGATAAATTTTAACCAAGGATTGAAAAATCAGCTCTAAGGGCCGATTTTTCAATGCTTGGATAAAACTTATCCGTCCATTAAAGTATTACACAATAATATTAAAATGTTACGTTAACTGTCAATTACGGGCAATTAGAATAGGTTTTTAAAATGGTAGTTTTATACATTATTCGATGAATAAGTTTTATCCAAGCATTGAAAAATCGGCCCTTAATAAAATATATTATGTTTAACATTACAGAATCGTCGGCAACTAGAAGTGGAACACTTGGTATCGGCGGAGTGTTACAGCGACGCGCACTCTGTGCTGGTCGAACACATACTGCCCGATGTTGTGCTGTCCGGTCAGTGTTTTGTGTGACTACCCGCATTATTAGTGAATAAATAAATAAATAAATAAATATCAACTAGAAGTGGAACGCTTACCACGTTTTGAATGTTGGAACGCGAGGTGAAATAGATAAATACTCAAGTCTAGGGATTTTGAAGCTGTGAAAAAATCTCATTTATAAGCCAACGCAATCAAACGATACAGCCGTATATCTGCAAATTTTCGCGAATTTAGGCATTATCATTTTATATTGTACTAGCTTCCGTCCACGACTTTGTCCGTGCATCCCCGTTTTTCCCCGTTCCCGCAAGAATTTCGGGAAATCCTTTCTTAGCGGATGCCTACGTCCTAACATCTACCTGCATGCCAAATTTCAGCCCGATACGTCCAGTGGTTTGGGCTGTGCGTTGATAGATCACTATATCAGTCACCTTTGAGTTTTATATAATATGTAAGTCTTTATTTTTATAATATTTATTTCTTTTCACAGACAACGTGAAAAGCATACAGCCGATCATAGAAAAACTGCATGCCGCTGCTCAGAGGCACGAAGTGAGCGGTTGGGAGAAAGGCGGGGAGGCTTTGTATCACTATATACACGTGTGTGACGAGGTTTGTGTGTCTGTTTATATTTATTTTTATTTTTATATAATTAATTTCATCAAAATCGGTTGAGAGGTTTGAGCGGGAAAGCGTAACAGACAGCTTGACAGACAGACAGAGTTACTTTCGCATTTATAATATTAGTAGGGATTAACAAAATTTAGGTTTGTTTATAACCGACTTTAGTTTTAACTGACTTTGAAAAAGGGAGGTTCTCTATTCGACACTGCGTTTTTTTAATATGATGATGATGATGAATATGATTGTTACAATATTTCGTTTATGTAAATAAATAAATAAATATTTCGGGACAATTTTCACACACGGCACGATCTGATCCCATACTAAGCTTTCGCTTGTGTTATGGAAACTAGATGGCTGATAAACATACATATATAATTTTAAATAAATACTTATATAGATAACTAGCGGTCCAACCCGGCTTCGCCCGTGGTACTTACGTTTTCTCTACATAAAAACCATCCTCGTACTTCAAGGAATATAATAAAAAAAGAATTATCGAAATCGGTTCAGCCGTTCTCGAGTTATGCGCTTACCAACACATTTTGCGATTCATTTTTATATATAAGATTAACACCCAGACACAGAGCAAACATCTATGTTCATCACACAAATATTTGCCCCGGGTGGGAATCGAACCCACGACCTCTGGCTTGGAAGGCAGGGCCACTACCACCCAAGCCAACCGGCCAGTCAAATAATTATTTATTTATAATTATTTCCAGATACGCGGTCTAGTATCGGACGCGGAAGGTGATCAAGCCACATCGGTACAGGAGAGACTGGAAGCTCTAACTCCTATGGTTACGGCCGCCGCTAGAGCGCTTATAGCTTTGGATTGCTCGTGAGTATATATACAGATGACAGACAGACATACACATACAGATGACAGACAGACTGACATACAGGCCGCGAAGTCAAAGAAAAATAGTTATTGTAACTTTAATCCAAATTTCGTTAAGACAGAGTCCGATACACAGATCGATAGACGGAAAGACAGATATACCGATTGACAGACCGATAGACCGATATACAGACCGATAGACCGATATACAGACC
>CAJQZN010042867.1:13708-33818 GCA_907164685.1 Colias eurytheme
GGTCTGTATATCGGTCTATCGGTCTGTATATCGGTCTATCGGTCTGTCAATCGGTATATCTGTCTTTCCGTCTATCGATCTGTGTATCGGACTCTGTCTTAACGAAATTTGGATTAAAGTTACAATAACTATTTTTCTTTGACTTCGCGGCCTGTATGTCAGTCTGTCTGTCATCTGTATGTGTATGTCTGTCTGTCATCTGTATATATACTCACGAGCAATCCAAAGCTATAAGCGCTCTAGCGGCGGCCGTAACCATAGGAGTTAGAGCTTCCAGTCTCTCCTGTACCGATGTGGCTTGATCACCTTCCGCGTCCGATACTAGACCGCGTATCTGGAAATAATTATAAATAAATAATTATTTGACTGGCCGGTTGGCTTGGGTGGTAGTGGCCCTGCCTTCCAAGCCAGAGGTCGTGGGTTCGATTCCCACCCGGGGCAAATATTTGTGTGATGAACATAGATGTTTGCTCTGTGTCTGGGTGTTAATCTTATATATAAAAATGAATCGCAAAATGTGTTGGTAAGCGCATAACTCGAGAACGGCTGAACCGATTTCGATAATTCTTTTTTTATTATATTCCTTGAAGTACGAGGATGGTTTTTATGTAGAGAAAACGTAAGTACCACGGGCGAAGCCGGGTTGGACCGCTAGTTATCTATATAAGTATTTATTTAAAATTATATATGTATGTTTATCAGCCATCTAGTTTCCATAACACAAGCGAAAGCTTAGTATGGGATCAGATCGTGCCGTGTGTGAAAATTGTCCCGAAATATTTATTTATTTATTTACATAAACGAAATATTGTAACAATCATATTCATCATCATCATCATATTAAAAAAACGCAGTGTCGAATAGAGAACCTCCCTTTTTCAAAGTCAGTTAAAACTAAAGTCGGTTATAAACAAACCTAAATTTTGTTAATCCCTACTAATATTATAAATGCGAAAGTAACTCTGTCTGTCTGTCAAGCTGTCTGTTACGCTTTCCCGCTCAAACCTCTCAACCGATTTTGATGAAATTAATTATATAAAAATAAAAATAAATATAAACAGACACACAAACCTCGTCACACACGTGTATATAGTGATACAAAGCCTCCCCGCCTTTCTCCCAACCGCTCACTTCGTGCCTCTGAGCAGCGGCATGCAGTTTTTCTATGATCGGCTGTATGCTTTTCACGTTGTCTGTGAAAAGAAATAAATATTATAAAAATAAAGACTTACATATTATATAAAACTCAAAGGTGACTGATATAGTGATCTATCAACGCACAGCCCAAACCACTGGACGTATCGGGCTGAAATTTGGCATGCAGGTAGATGTTAGGACGTAGGCATCCGCTAAGAAAGGATTTCCCGAAATTCTTGCGGGAACGGGGAAAAACGGGGATGCACGGACAAAGTCGTGGACGGAAGCTAGTACAATATAAAATGATAATGCCTAAATTCGCGAAAATTTGCAGATATACGGCTGTATCGTTTGATTGCGTTGGCTTATAAATGAGATTTTTTCACAGCTTCAAAATCCCTAGACTTGAGTATTTATCTATTTCACCTCGCGTTCCAACATTCAAAACGTGGTAAGCGTTCCACTTCTAGTTGATATTTATTTATTTATTTATTTATTCACTAATAATGCGGGTAGTCACACAAAACACTGACCGGACAGCACAACATCGGGCAGTATGTGTTCGACCAGCACAGAGTGCGCGTCGCTGTAACACTCCGCCGATACCAAGTGTTCCACTTCTAGTTGCCGACGATTCTGTAATGTTAAACATAATATATTTTATTAAGGGCCGATTTTTCAATGCTTGGATAAAACTTATTCATCGAATAATGTATAAAACTACCATTTTAAAAACCTATTCTAATTGCCCGTAATTGACAGTTAACGTAACATTTTAATATTATTGTGTAATACTTTAATGGACGGATAAGTTTTATCCAAGCACTGAAAAATCGGCCCTTAGAGCTGATTTTTCAATCCTAGGTTAAAAGGAGACGATTTTTTTTGTTTGGAGAATAGGCCCACCTCAATTTCTTAGCGTATATTAATGAAATGTGTGTTAATTTGTTCCTTGAAGTCCCCAGATTACAGTGGTGACATTACTTTTACATGTTTTAACCAGAATCTTTAGAAATACGTGTGCAAACATTCACCTCATTACTACATAAAAACTAACTGATAATGAGCGATTTGTCTTGTGTGACCCATCCGAATCATTGGGTACAATATATTTAAATAAATTAATAAATAAATATTAGAAAACATAATATACATTGTCACGATTTAAAGCTCGGAAATCAGACACAACGAAGGTACCACAAACACAGAGACCCGATTTGGTTATAAATAGTATAGAAAATAGATATAAGTGGGTGTACCTCAAGTTTCTGGACCTTGATGCGATTTTAGCGATAGGGAAAACTGATTCAATAAGAAATTATTAGTTAAGTAGGTATGTAGGTATTTAGGTACGTGATATTTTATGACTAGGAGTAGGCACATAATATTAGGATAGGTATCCATTTGCACAGCTATTTTATTATTCATGTTCAATTGTAATATTAAACGCTCTTAAGTTGTAGCAATATGATTTTTAAATAGGTAAAAAAAACATTGTTTACATTCATTGCAAACATTGACGCAGGGGGCTACGACAGGAGGAATCTGACATATTCCGTCAAAGCAGCCAATAGATATAACGTTTCGTTACACGGATTTTTTTAGCTGAGTAGAAACAAATTGTTTTATTTGATAAATGACAGGATTTAAAATCGCTATCAATCATATTCTTCCATATACCTAAATAAGAATAAATAAAGTTTATAAAGTGGTTTATTAAGGCAACTTTTTTCGCTTTTTGGTTTTATTTTCATTCTATCGATAAAAACGTTTCGTTCCAGTTTTTTTTAATGTTGGCCATTGTTCTTGGTTTGTAGACAGCACTACAGCAGGGATGATATCAAAATAAGGCTTTTTAATTCGATTTCATGATTCCGGTTTCGTTTGTAAAACAACGAAGTTACAAAATTCATAATATAATTTTATATTTTTACACGTTTTTTTTTATGACTATACGTTACCGAGTCTTGGTGGGCCCACAAAAAATAGTCTCCTTTATCCGTCCAATATGGTATTACACGAACATATTAAAATGTCACCTGTAAACTGTCAAATACGGACAATTACAATACATTTTTGAAATGGTAGTTTAATACGTTATTCGATGAATAAGTTTTAACCAAGGATTGAAAAATCAGCCCTTAGTATACTAAACAATAATTAATTTTAAAACTAGAAAAAAAGACATAAATCAAAGAAAAATACCATATAACATTTTCTTGCATTTTTACATGAGCAATGATCAAAGAGATATTTATAAAAAAAAAAATGTGTGCGTGTACTAGTGTACACACGTAAGAAGTGAACTTCTTTATGACCATATTTTTCAAAAAATAATTTACTGTAAAGTCGGTTTACTGACGATAGTTGAACGTGACAACGTCCGATTGTGCTTCTTTGTCGCTCGTTCCGCGCTCTCGCTCGCACTTCAAGCCTTACATGGAACGCCTCAGAGCGAGGTAACGCCGCATGAGTCATGTTTTTTCGTGCGTGCAGCCGGATTATAAGACGTTGTCACGAAACTGTTACTGTCATTCGATCTAAGTAATTATCACTCACCTCATATTTAGCCCTATGCGCTTGAGCAATCAAAATCCACTTTTCTGGAACGCCAAGTTTTCTCAATAGATCCAATCTCGATTTCAACTCTGCTGTGTCCGCTTGAGCCGGCGCGTGACGTGATAGCACTGAACGAACAAGATGCGAACGACTGAAAAATATATATTTTAATTAATATTATAAATGTTAAAGTTTGTAAGTATGGATGTATGGATGTATGGATGTTTGTTACTCTTTCACGCAAAAACTACTGAACCGATTACAATGAATTTTAGCACACATATAGAGGGTAAATTGGATTAACACATAGGATAGTTTATATCCCGGAAATCCCACGGGAACGGGAACTATGCGGGTTTTCCTTTGCAAACGCGGGCGAAGCTGCGGGCGGAAATCTAGTTCATTCTAGTTTTGAGGACAAGTAAAAAGTATAAGTGGCACCCGTTTTAGGCTTAGTTCGATGAACTGGCCTGTGTTTACAGGCACGGTAAGGAATAAATAATGATAAATAACTCACACTCGATCATCGGGGTGATACAGCAGCGCTTGCACAGCCAAATGCCACAGGCCGTAGCCTTCAAGCTGTTCAGCGATACCGACCACGCTTTCAGCAGATGGTGTACCGAACCAGGCGCTTATGAGGAAACTGGGGGGATATAATAGTTTTTTTTATATATGACAATTCGTAGGAATACAATTTGTGGTAATATTAGAAAATAATAACTATAAAAAATAGTAATAACTTAAAAAAACGGCCTAAAAACTCAAAATTTTTTCGAGTTTAGAAATTAAAGACTTTTTAACGGATTTTAACCCATTGAGCCCCGAACGGCCCGATCGGGCCACGACACAATAGATTTTCTATTGTGTCTGTGATTCCGGGGCCTGAGTTATTAAACGTGATTTATTGATTATATTATTCTCCCGACGTTTCGAACACTTTAACTTTGAGTCTCCCCGTGACCACGCTCGCTGTAAAGTGTTCGAAACGTCGGGAAAATAATATAATGAATAAATCGCGTTTAAAATCCGTTAAAAAGTCTTTAATTTTTTTTTGAGTTGTAATATATAAAAAGCTCTGCCTAATACACGCATAGGCAGACTTTTGATTCGGACAATTTTTGAGCGTGATCATGAGTCTCGTTGTTTACTTTAATCAAATGACATTGCAGTTTTTCAATAAGTTTTCTTGCTTCAGTAAGTTAGTTTTTCCTTAATTTTACATTACATAACTTTTTTACTGTTTTCGAAAGTTTTGTAAATTAGTTGTTTATTTTTACCTAAATTGGGAGTCAAAATTTCAAATTGATTTCAAAATGTAAAATCTTTTATCAATAACGACGTTTTTTTCTTATTTTTTTACATTAGTTAACTTATTAGTAAGTTTAATATAATTACCTCAAGCTATAATCAATAGGATGCGGTGTGTAGGTAGCCGGTGATAGTCTAGGCCTCGTATTAAATGCCCTCGCGCGTATTAGTTCATAGCGCAAGTCTAACACGCGACGGGATTTACCGTTCTGAAAATAAAAGTATTATTATAAACCTATGATATATAAAAAAGCTAGATACGTTACCCGCTCTCTATTTTGGCAAGAAAAAACTCAGCTATAGTAGAGCCATTTTAATAGGCAACATTTGACAGTTCAACAAAATTCAACAACGTAACCTAGTAACGACAACATAGATTAACATGATATTTCGTTTTGTTAGAACTGCACATTTGCTTAACTTTTTTCAATTACGATTACATATTTATTATAATAATGACCGATATAAGTAATTTTAGGATTTGATTTTACTGATAAACCATTCTAAACATAATAAACAATTTCTGATTTAAAGAACTGACGTCGCTACAATTTTGTGTCAATAAACCTTTTTTCTTTTTAAATACCAGAGACGTTACTCTAAAAATCGAAATCAGACATCTAGAATCGAATGCATTGATTACTTGGGAATAAAAATTATCATAAATTATTGACATGTGTTTCAAGTTCGATTGACAAATGTTTCAAGTCCGTATCGATTAATTCACTTTAATCGATGTTTTTAAGCAGGTTACCACCCTATGAAGATAAAATTGATAGACGTCAAATGTTGCCTATTAAATTGGCTCCACTATAAGTGCCCGAGTTTCACTTAGTCACGCACCATTCAGCGTCGTGGCTGGACGTTCTTTTTATATTTTAATCGGCAGTTGTTATTACGAAGTACATGAGTGAGACATGTATTATGTCTCGTGCGTGAGAGTGAAAGAGAGAACAACTGTATTGGTGATAATGCGTTAGTAAGTAGGTATGTATTAATTACGCTGTTTTTTAGTGCAATGATGTTGGCGTATGCCGCGTCTACTAGTATAATAGAGTCATTGTTATAAACAGCATTATTAAATCTTTATTGAAAAAGTTTTAAAATAATACAATTAAAATTTGGGGAAATTAAAGCTTGTGTTAGTTCAAAACTGTGTTACAGGCTTTAGAATCCCCTCCAATAAAGATTAATATATATATCAATGAAGAGCAGATACAATATTTTAAGAAATTTATGACTGGAAATAAAAGTATTTTCAAGAAATATGTGCTATTTATTGAATAGACGCACACCTATGTCTGCGTGCGTATTTATACGTGTGCGTGTGTGCGTGCACATAATATACATATATCACAGAAAACTATAAATCTTTAGAAATATTGTAATCCTCAAAGTATCAATATAAGTTCCGCTGTCTGTCTGTCTATTTCTGAGTACCTATACATATAAATTAACGCAACGGATTTCGATGCGAATTTCTTAAACCGATAGAAAAGAGTAAGAATTCATAAAAAAAAACATGATAGAATTCATGCTCGATGAAAATACTTTACAATTTCACTGTACCATACATTGTACGTAGTTTAAAACATTTTTACTAACAAAAAATATATTTCTTTTACTAACAAAAAATATATTTCTTTTACTAACAAAAAATACAACGAACAAAGAATATATTTTTTTACGAAAATATCAACGTTAACTTACCGTCTCAACAGACACGGTGTAATCTTCACAATAATCAGGTATTGGCAGTCGCATGGTTACATTCTCTTCGGGCAAACTGGCGAGGTCCACGTTCGATTCCCGGCTGAACAACGATTCGTACGTGCGCACTATCCGCTCGAGGGACGGTATTTGCGGGCATATGTATCTGTTGGGAATGCAGATAATTATTATTTTACTAGCTGTGCCGCGCGGTTTCACCCGCATTGTTCCGCTCCTATTGGTCTTAGCGTGATGATATATAGCCTATAGCCTTCCTCGATAAATGAGCTATCTATCACCGAAAGAATTTTTCAAATCGAACCAGTAGTTCCCGAGATTAGCGCGTTCAAACAATCTCTTTAGCTTTATAATATTAGTATAGATTATGAAAAAGTAAGATTGCTGGGTTGCCTGGTAGAGATCGCTGCCTAGCGATAAGGCCACCCTTTGCTGTTTCTGTAGTCTTGTATTTGTTGTATTTTCAATGCAATAAAGTATTTTTCAATTCATTTCATTATAATGTTTGTTTTATTGTTGTTCCTGATAATTATTGTTGTTTGTGTTCATATTGTTGTTTGTGTTCATATTATTGTTACCTAGCGCACACATGGAGCACCCTCAGCCAGTCCAACGTCTGCAGCTCAGCCCCAGGGCTTCGCCCCGCGAGCAAGCACAGTAACGCCATCTTGTGTGGGGACACCAACTCGTCGGCCCCACACTCGCGCCACACTTGCAATTGCCGGGAAATTAGCGTCTTGAAGAACGGATCGCCTGTGTGAAATTATAATATTACTAAATTTCCGTCCGCTTTTTTAAAGTTGAAATTCCCGCCCAAATTAGCATAGTTTTAGCATAGTTCCCGTTCCTGTGGGAATTACGGGCTAATGTCTTATTCTGGGTCTACAGTTACCTACATACAAAATTTCATTGTAATCAATATAAATTTATAAAGAATAGAAAAAATTCGATCACTCAGCGGGACTCGAACCCGCATCCTTTCGCGCCATTCCGGAGCGGATGCCTGACCAACTCGGCCACTCGTGACCCGCCAGAGCAATCGAATTTATTCTATTCTTTCAGTTTTATGTGTCTAAGGGACACACCGCGCGCCATCTATTGAGATGATTAACAATCATCTCAACCAATATGAAGCACTTTTCAGTGAATACAATTAAATATTTTCATTGTAATAAATTCCATTGAGACCCTCCCTCTCCCCAACGTAAGATTAGATGAGATTTGACTAAACACCCTCCCCTACTAAAACAGCTCACGTAATTTATGGACGCCCCCTAATAGCGACATCTTTTATAAAATTTATACTACTTATTTTCAAATCTATACATACAATAAATCTGTAGAAGGGTCAATTCTGTACATTGAAAATATTGAAAAAATAAATAGCAGGGGGTGTTACTGGATCGATACCAAACCCAAATATGTGATTAAAATTTTTTTTATGAGATGTCATTGTCAGATTTACTCAAAATGGAGAAATAAACCATCCACGCGAAGACCGACATCCGCGCGGACGGAGTCGCACGTAATTTATGGACGCCCCATAATAGCGACATCTTTTATTTAATTAAGAGCCGATTTTTCAATCCTTGGTTAAAATTTATCCGTCCAATTAAGTATTACACGATAATATTAAAATGTCACGTAAACTGTCAAACACGGACAATTAGAATACATTTTTAAAATGGTAGTTTTATACATTATTCGATGAATAAGTTTTAACCAAGGATTGAAAAATCAGCCCTTTTTCTACGTATTTTCAAATTCATATAATAAAATAAAATAAATCTCACCAGAGGCCTGTGCAATCAGAGCGGCCATGTTCAAATCGCCGTGTTCCTTGCAAAGTTTGCAAGCCTCGAGTATTCGACCGCCGACGAACAGCGTCCACACGTTAGCGCTGTGCGCGTCTTTGTCTGAAAAGTAACAAAAAGCGCTTTTATAATATATATATACAGGGTATCTCACTATCAGTATACTAAGCGCGAAGGGCTTTGTAGTTTTGCATTCACTGATCACGTAAAAAATAGTTAAACAACAAAATGACGCTAAAAATTTTTTGCTTAATATTTCCTTAAAATCCATGTTTTCTTCTCTAGCTTCGCGCAGCCGGCATATACCGCTTCTCTAATGTGAGCATTTTGTCTATGAAAACATAATCTTAAACGATAGCTCACGTGCGGGTGGCAAAGTTGGGCGGGTTGCTTGTTAGGGGTGTACACATAAAGTTTTAAGAATTCATCTATTTGTCAAAATTTAAGAAAAAAACACGCCTATCCGAATGAAATTATTGTATTGCCACTGATCCTTGATAAGTGTACAAAGTTTGAATTAAATCTGTCCGTTTAAAGTGGAGCAGAATCGAGTGAAAAGCAGTCAGATACATACAAACATACAGCTGAAGCTAATATAACCGGGTTTTTGTGAATTTACAAAAAGGTTTTTACAATTATTTTTGTGTTATTTCAGTTGTAATAACACGCATGAAAAACTAGAATCACAATCACGTTCAAAAATTTCACCGAAGCAAAACTCTGCCTACGCGTATACCATACAGTTTTCAAACGACACAATCACTCTTATCACTCACCATCTTCCGGTACTATAGTACTTGTGGCTAGATCTTTATATGTGCTTTTTGCTACTGCATCTTTCAGCCAATTCAAAAAGTTCGTGTGTCGGCTCACCACGGACTGTACATCCGTTCCTGGTATACCTGCAAAATGAAAATATAATATATATCAACATTTTTTCGTTTTAGATGAAATTTTTATCTGTTCTTTATAATATGTTAAAAATATGTAATAACGTTGGTGGTAAATGTTAAAATATGTAATGACGATTCAAAAGTGCTTCTAGAAGAAGTCTAATTGAATAAATAAATGTTTGAAGTTTGATTTTATTATTACTTTTTTATAATCGAGATTGATTAATATGTAACTAGCTTACCGCCCGCGGCTTCGCCCGCTTTGTCTAAAACCTAATAAATTATATACTAAAACCTTGCTCTTGAATCACTCTATCTATTAAAAAAAACGTATCAAAATCGGTAGCGTAGTTTTAAAGATTTAAGCATACACAGGGACAAATGGACAGAGAAAGTGACTTTGTTTTATACTATGTAGTGATTTACACAATGTAATACCAAAAACTTTTCTATTTTTCTGAACCACTTTGCAATAAAAAGTAATTTAGACCTATCTTACTAATATTATAAATGCGAAAGTTTGTGACGATGGATGTATGTGTATTTGTTACTCTTTCACGCAAATACTGAACCGATTACAATGAAATTTAGCACACTGTATAGAGGGTAACTTGGATTAACACATAGTATAGGTTTTATCCCAGAAATCCCACGGGAACGGGAACTATACGGGTTTTCCTTTAAAAACGCGAGCGAAGCCGCGGGCGGAAAGCTAGTTAAAAGATATTCTTACCGTCGTTAAGCAAATCATCACCCCACAGCGCTTCGCAAAGTTTCCACACTTCGACGCAGAACGCGCTCGACACGCCAAACTGTAACAAATAAAAATGTGTGCGTGTACTAGTGTAAACACGTAAGAAGTAAAACTTCTTTATGACCTTATTTTTCAATTAATAAATACTAAATTTTTTTCCAACCTAGATAAAGAAGTTTCACTTCAATAACAAATTTACCAAAAACACGGAAAATGTCATGCGATTGTCGCACGACATATCGCATCGCACCCGAGTCGCATGTGAATTACTCTAAAACTTGTTAAGGCGTTTTGAGAGTAAAATTTCAAGGTCGCGTCACGGCAATACCGTCACGTAATGGAGTAAGGCGACGATTTTCGTATCTTCAAATCTTGCCAAAGAAGTTTCACTTCTGACTCGTATGCTCGGCACATACGCCCTTTTTGACGTGACAACGTCTTATAATTCGATAGAGCCGGCTGCACGCACGAAAAAACATGACTCATGCGGCGTTACCTCGCTCTGAGGCGTTCCATGTAAGGCTTGAAGTGCGAGCGAGAGCGCGGAACGAGCGACAAAGATGCATAAACAGACGTTGTCACGTTCAACTGTCGCAAGTAAACCGACTTTACAGACAACCAATTTTTTTCCCTCTCTCTCTATCTCTTACCGCACTAACAAACTCCTCTCCCTTCTCGGCGTCTGCCAGCAAAGTGTCCAACAATCGCTTGCGATCGGCGGGCGACTGTCGCACGACCAGTCGCGCGACCGGTCGCGTTGTAGTCGCGTCGCGGGTTGAGAACTCTAGCAGGCTGGCTAATTGCTTGCTTAGTAGATCCTGCAAGTAACGTATTTTAAATTAAACAAAAAAATGGGTTATTTGAATAAATTACAGTACATCAGGCTAAAAAGACAGGACATTACAAACCTTGCCAAGAGATTTTAATATAAATAAAAATTAAACAAATTTAACACTGGATGGAGTAGATAATTAACACCCTTAATACAATACTTATATAGATAATTAACACCCAGACACAGAGCAAACATCTATGTTCATCACACAAATATTTGCCCCGGGTGGGAATCGAAACCGGTCAGTCAAAAGTAGTAATCGATGTACTATTGTTATTGTTTGCATGCCAATGACGTTATCACGATATATAGGTGATATGTGCAGGAAAATTTAACATCAATGTGATAGCACATTCCTTGAAGATAAATAATTTGAATTTGAATAAATCACTTTGCACACCTGTATATGGTCAAAAACTAATGCGCCAAATATTTTAGTCCGCAATTTTTTTTTGTATCAATATTGTATTTTAATTAATAAATATAAATACCTGCACAGCTTTAACCTCAGCCCTTCCCAGTTGCACCCTTGCTAGTATAGCTTCGCTCCAGTCGTCGTCTGCCCTTCCACAAACATATCTGTCCAATTCACTCATCGCCGAGTCTGGGGAAATTATTATTCATATTTTTAGGAATTATACACGAGCCTAGGTTAAACATTAGTTTGAATGTAATAAGAATGTACTACGATTCTATACAGCTACCTAATTGATGTAGGTAGTTGATAACAAATCGCAGCAAGTCCTCGTTGACTTATTTATTAGCAAAGTGAGGGTAGTTGGGTCAAACGTCGTATAAACAACGCCTCAAAGGAAAACGGCAGTTTATAGTTTTCGACAGCTAAGCATGTTCTGACAGGAAATAGTGCTATATAGACAAATATTCTTCCATTCAAATATTTAATCAAAATTTACGTCTAACAATATAATATACGGGAAAGGAATTGACTACAGGTAAATTAGCTTGGAGAAATTTTTGCGTTTGTAGTAGTGTATGGTCAGCAAATAAAATAAAACAACATTTTATTTTTAGTTTTTATTTTATACAGGGTTACTTGTAAAACACCAGCAACCTCGCAGGACAAGATAGCTAACATCATAAATAACAACATTTGTTCTACGACTTTTGGCATAACGCAATAAATTATTTTTAAATGATTTTTTAAACTTTTATTGTACTCTCCTTACATTTGTAAGTCTATGTTCTATTAATTATCGGATGGACGACGCGACGCCCCCTTCCCCCTCTCGTTCGCTTTTTGTTTACGTAATTTTTGGGAGGCGTAGAGTTTATAATATTCAGACGGAAAATTAAATGAATATTTATTTTTGTATGAAAATAAAATCTAACAAATTATCAAAAGTCGAAATGTTGTTACTTATGATGTTAGCTATCTTGTCCTGCGAGGTTGCCGGTGTTTTACAAGTAACCCTGTATATATAAGGGATTTTAAATTAAACTATATGTGTTTCTCCTCTGAAAAAGATGAGACTTTATTTTAATATTTGCACATTTAACATACATATAACTTTTACATTAACAATGTTACTAAAATGAAAAATTTACTAACCTGAAAAAGAAACGACATTTAAAGTTTAATTCTTTAGTTTGAGAAGTCAAAGGCTTGCCTCGACCATGTTTTAACACTGGAGCCATATTGAATTAACAATATAAAGTTACAACACTTACACACAAATTAAACACTAGTTATGGCCCTGCCTTCATACAAAACTGCTGAATACGCCGTTCGCACGGGAATAGAATGTGGATGCGATTTCCCTTATAGCATCCAAGCTTACGTCTTTATAATTATTAAACTGTATAAATTCATTCTTTAACTCCGGTCTGCATCGTGCAGACATGGGTGTAAAAGTCTCATTTTAGCTATTAAATGTAGTTTTTAAGTACATCTGAGTTTTCATTTGGGGCCTCCGGCTGCGGGACATGTAATTCACTTCAACAAATATTATAACAATAATAACAAATAATAACAACAATCAACAAATACAAAATTTATCAATTAAACTACGTACATAATAATTATAATTTTTGAATGAAATGTGCTTTATGTTCTAACGCTACCAAACGACTGCACGTGGCACCTGCGGACAGCGTAAACTGGTTTATTCTGGTTTTGTGCGTGTTTCCACTTTCCACTATCAAGTGACGATTTATTTATTTGTTTTGTTTCGTAATTATTATGGTCAAATATTAATTATGAAACAAATTATTATGGACACGATATTTTATTGTTTCACGGTAGTCGCCTTGTCGTTTGCTCAAGGACGTAAAATTGAATGATATATTTTTTTTTATAAAGTCAAAACCATTTTCTTTCAAATAAAAACTTGTTTTTATTGAAAACAAAAGTGTTGCTAGGAATAAGTATAAAGTTAAATAGTAATGTTAGGATATCGAAACATTTTTGTATAGGCCAGAACGATATAGTGGAAACGCGCTCTAAGATCTGAGTAATATACACACCACTACATATGCAAAAATTTCTCCAAGCTAATTTACCTGTATGGCATTTATATTTATTTGACAGAATGTAAGTTTTACAGTTGGTCATCTATACTATAGTATGATAAAGCTGAAGAGTTTGTTTGAACGCGCTAATCTCGGGAACTACTGATCCGATTTGAAAAATTCTTTCGGTGTTAGATAGCCCATTTATCATGCGGGTAAAACCGCACAGCTAGTATATCATAGTACAATAATGTTTATAAATTTTTGTCCAATTTGCCCCGCAGTTTCACCCGCAATGCTCCGCTCCTGTTGATCTTAGCGTAATGATACTATATAGCCTATAGCCTTCCTCGATGAATGAGCTATCTAACACCGAAATAATTTTTCAAATCGGACCAGTAGTTCCTGAGATTAGAGATTAATTTATAATATCTATACTAATATTATAAAGTTGAAGAGTTTGTTTGTTGAACGCGCTAATCTCAAGAACTACTAGTTCTATTAGAAAAATTATTTCCGTGTTAGATAGCACATTTATCGAGGCTATATATCATCACGTTAAGACCAACAGGAGCGGAACAATGCGGGTAAAACCGCGGGGCACAGCTAGTTGTACTATATATTGTTTCTCAAATAAAAAAAAGACGGTTGCACTGGCTGAGTGCCGGCAGTAGTGAAAACTTGATTATTAACGTTGAGCATGTTTGATATTTTGGAATGGTATCCGTCTTACGCTTTTTCGATCAGGTCACGTGTCCTGACGCGAGTTTAAGATTTTATACCCATTACAGAAAAAGTGCTCAACGCCGCTAAAGAAGTTTTCACTTCAAAAATAAAATTAAAACATACCTTTAGGCATATCAGCCACAGCTCTAGCCGTAGTCAAATATAACATTTGATTCTCCGGCCCGAAACACACTCGTGTGTGTCTCGCGCGACATACTGACATGTCCGCTATACAGCTGGCGTTTAGACGACCTACAGACAGACAGACAAACAGACAGATAAACAATGGATAATGGTATATCTAAGTGAGCAAAAATATGCACCAAATTGGTATATTGATATGCAAAAAAATCAACAGTTCGACGAAATATACATTTTAATAATAATTAAATGACATTTTTTTTATTCCTTAAATTCTAAACTGTTTACAGAATTATTAGCGATTTGATAAAATTCGACCTAATAACATGAAAATGAAAATCAACTAAAAAAAATATTATAAACCGTCTTGGTATTATACTACTATGATTAAAAAATCTATTTTTTATTATATTTAAATAATTCTGAATTTCACTATTATTATTATATTTTAATTATTTACCTGCTATTGTCTTCTTAAACGGCGGTATCTTCCTATTGTACTCCAAAATCACCGTGTGCGGTTGGACTATGAGCGGACGCATTACTGGCTCTGAAAATAAAAACATATTTCGAGTTAATAATAAAAAAAGTATTGTTAGAAAGTCTGCCTTATATGCGGGTAGGCAGAGTTTTGCTTTGGACACTTTTGAGCGATATCTACGATTATATATTAGAGTCATTTTAATAGAAAACATTTGATACTTAATAAAAATTCAACAACGTAACCTTGTAACGGCGTGCAAAAAATAATAAATTTTAATACATACGTTCGAAGTCTATTTCATCGTAGAAAACTCTTACACGCGCGTAGGCAGTTTTTTTTTTATTTCGGACATTTTTGAACGTGATTGTGAGTCAATCTCTCTCTCTCTGTCGAATATACGCGTATGCAGAGTTTTGCATTGGACACTTTTCGAACCGCGATCGTTTGTCAAGTTGTTTAGTATAAGTTATGTAACATAACCAAGTTGCAGTTGATAACTTAACCAAGTTTCAAGTTATAACTTACCATCCACTATAATCGGGGTCTCCTCAACAACTTCCTTGTGTGATATAGACGGAATCAGCACAGTCATAACACTAGCCGCTGTAGCGACACCTCGCTCTGAATCGCGCAAGCGAAATGTTTTCGCTACAGAGCTATACATACAACTTTCCGACATCATTCATTGGGGCCTTCACGGCCAGTCGAGTAGACTGGTCGAGGATCCTCCCTTTTTCGATGGAGGAATTCCACCTTCCTTCCTCCACAGCCGCTTCGAACGCATATGTGTTCAAAGTTTAAAAAACTCTGCCTTATACGCGAGAAGGCAGAGTTTTGCTTCGGACACTTTTTAAGTGTAATAATATAAGTACTATACCGATTTGGGTGAGATTTCGTACAATTATAGTTTGAGAGCTGGTAAAAGACATATAATGGTTAGTTTTTATATATTATCTATTAACTATCTCACCATCCACAATAATCGGGGTTTCCTCAACAACTTCCTTGTGTGATATAGACGGAGTCGGTACAGTCATTATAACACTTGACGCGTGCGGTACAAGTTGATCGCCCGTAGATATGGAAACGTCGTCCTCCATTTCTGTAGGAAAAATGATTTATTTTTATAACAGTAATTTTATTTTATATAAAAAAATTCTGGGAGAAAAGATAAAAATGTATATTGAGACAGGAATAAATATTTTAAATTAATAAATAACAAGGCTACAGCATTAATATTACCTACTTACTTTTTCTTACTTTTAATATTAAAAAAAAGATACGATTTGTTTTTGTTCTTGTTACACATCGCAATGGAGCGATGTTATATTTGCACAGAGAAATATCCAAGAAAACATTATACTTTGCATATTAAGAATGTGACATGTAGGTATGACAACTGATAATTTTCTTTAACAGCGCGAGTAAAGCCGGAGGCATTAGCTAGTATATAAAAGTGCCCCGCGGTTTTACCTGCGTTGCTCCTTTCATATTGGTCTTAGAGTGATGATAATATATAGCCTTCCTCGATAAATTGGCTATCTAACACCAAAATAATTTCTCAATTTCGACCAGTAGTTCTTGATACATATTAACAAATAAACGAAATCTTCAGCATTATAATATTACTAGCTGACGCCCGCGGCTTCGCCCGCGTGGTGTTTTGATAAAAAGTAGCCTATGTACTTTTTCAGGGTCTAAAGATTGTCTGTGCCAAATTTCATCAAAATCGGTTCAGAGGTTTAAGCTAGAAAACGTAAGAGACAGACAGAGTTACTGTCGCATTTATAATATTAGTAGCGATAAGCATAGATTAATTAATATTAAAAAAAATACAAACCAGTATCAGCATACAGCGACGCCTTCATCAGTTGTACATTATGACTCTGCCTATGTTCGAGCCGGGCCAATTCAGACGTGGGACTCTTCACACCGAACGCTGCATCGAATTATATGTGGTTATTAGTCAATAGCATTTGTGTAGTCCCTTATACTAAGGATGTGTAATAGTAGACGTGGGACTCTTCACACCGAACGCTGTGTCGAATTATGGGTGGTTATTAGTCAATAGAATTTGTGCAGTCCCTTTATACTTGTAGGTTGAATATTTCAGAAAAAAAAAGTTAGTTCATACAGTTTGGGTAGGCCCTTCATATCATACTTATAAATATGTATATGAAATGGTAGAATAACAAAAAAAAAAGACGGGTTGCACTGGGGGAGTGCCGGCAGAAGTGAAAACTTGATTATTAACGTTCAGCATGTTTGATATTTTGGAATGGTATCCGTCTTACGCATGGAATATAAGGGCTAAAAAAAAAAAAACATCCGTCTTACCGCGGCTGTACACACTCGTCGAGAGCCTCTCGTCGAGAGCCTCGGCCGAAAAGACTCTCGTCGAGAGCATGCCTGTACACACTCGTTCTAACATTTGAACTGAAGACTTACACGAGAATGGACGTAGAAATAGCTGCTGCTATTTGTCTTTGTGCCGTGAGCTATTATAATTTTTTAAACATTTACTATAAAAAAAAAATTCTCAAACCATGGAGAAAAAGAAGATGGTGGATGATTACTATGCACCGCAGTAGAAACAGGGAAATAAATATAAAAACTTCCTGAATAGTTAATGTATTTTATTGTATTTTTAAGGAATCAATAGAAACGCTTCTTTGTTTCAGAAGAAAAATGGAAAATCAATTGGCTGAGTTGGTGGCAGAACCTTCTGGCCAATCCATACTAATATTATAAATGCGAAAGTAACTCTGTCTGTCTGTCTGTTACTCGATCACGCCTTAACTACTGAACCAATTTGCATGAAATTTGGTATAGAGATATTTTGATACCCGAGAAAGGACATAGGATAGTTTTATCCCGGAAACCTACGGGAACGGGTTTTTCTTTGAAAACGCGGGCGAAGCCGCGGGCGGAAAGCTAGTTTAAAATAAATCCATAATAAATAAGTCCCATAAAAAAGGTTCTGTTTGATAGCACTCCAAAAACTGTAATTTTCGTTCATTAGACCACATAGTGAAACACGTGCGTTCATAAATAACGTCAGCGAGCAACTAACTGAACGAGTGTGTACATGCTCGCTCTCGTTTTCCTCGCGAGACTCAACGAGACCCTTTGACTCGGGCGCAAAAAACCGACCAGCGACCGAGACAGCCGAGGCGAGACACGAGAGTGCGAGACAAGACGAATGCACCATGTACATACTCGTTCTCGGCCTGTCTCGGTGTGTCTCGGCGAGTGTGTACAGCCGGCATTACGCTTTTTCGATCAGGCCACGTGTCCTGACGCGAGTTTAAGATTTTATACCCAACGCCGCTAAAGAAGTTTTCACTTCAAAAATATAGCATTTGCGTGTATAAACAATTTCAAACCTAAAATATTATGATTTGATAGTATATATGTTTTGGAAAGTAGAATTGAAATGATTTGGTGGCAAATATCACCCATATTGTTTATTTTTTTCAATTAAATATAAACATGTCTTGGTAATTAATAAAACTTTCGTTTGAAAAAAAAAGATGAATAATATCTTAAAAAACAAATTGAATTAAAGCATCCCTACATGAAACCAATATAAAATTGAAATTATAGCATCCCTACAAAAACAACATACAAATTATTACACTGACAATAATTATTAACAAATCAATAAATTAATAGTACATTATTTATCAAAAAACAACATACCTCTACTCTCTTGGTACAAGCTTGCCCCTTCCGTGTTGTCCTCTGTGGTGTCCATTTCGAATCCTGTGAATAAAAAAAAACAATCAATAAAATTAACTAGCTGCGCTCCGCGGTTTCACCCGCTTGGCTCTACTTCTGTTGGTCTAAGCGTGATGATATATATCCTATAGCCTTCCTCGATAAATGGGCTATCCAATACCGAAAGAATTTATCAAATCGGACCAGTAGTTCCTGAGATTAGCACGTTCAAACAAACTCTTCAGCTTTATAATATTATAGTATCGATAAAAACTTTTAAATTCATGAAATTATTGTATTGTCACCGATCCTTGATAAGTGTACAAAGTTTGAATTAAATCTGTCCGTTTAAAGTGGGCCAACATCCAGTCTATAGTCGGTTACATACAAACATACAGGTGAAGCTAATAAAAGCGTGCTCAAAATATTATTTAATAGACCGGGAGATACTGACACAAAATTTCGAGTCATTTGTAACAAGGATGGCGGTTCTACAGGGGTCTTAGTACGCAATGACAAAAAGAAAAATGATGGTGTGAACGCTGGTACCGGTGTCTTAGTCGCGTGGGCGTTTGTCGAACTCGTCGGAAAAATAGCGAAAGTCAAACGATTTGTAACACAAAAATTTTAGAATTTACCGATAGCCCATAAAAAAGTAGTAGGCGGTAGTGTCATGCCATACTTTTCCGGTGTGACTTACAGCCCGCCATACCGACGCGAATGTGTTGATTTAAATAAAACAATCATTCAACCATTTGTACCAGGCTAACTTTTGCACAGGTAACTATCGTCGTGCAGTCATTTACGAAAATCGCCATGCCATACTTTTCGGACGATTCCAAATGGTCGCCATACCGCCGAAAATCTGCAAAAAATTTTTATTTCGCCAAACTTTTTGTACCAGTATTGCATTTGGATTTTTGGAGAGTATTTGATAAAATGTGACCATTATTATATTTGCCATACTTCTAGTAGGGGGAAAAAGTGCTGTTATACTTGAAAACTTAATTTATTATTAATTTATATAAGTGAGGATTTCCAACACTTAGATCTTTGAAATTTTGTATTTATATTTGTTGATCCTCAAACTTACAGGAAAAATAAGTGCCATACTGTTACAAATCGTTTGACTTTCGCTATTTTCCGACGAGTTCGACTAACGCCCACGCGACTAAGCCGCCGGTACCAGCGTTCACGCCATCGTTTTTCTTTTTGTCATTGCGTACTAAGACCCCTGTAGAACCGCCATCCTGTTACAAATGACTCGAAATTTTGTGTCAGTATCTCCCGGTCTATAAGGGGGAATTATTACATATTATATGTAGTACGAACATCACTATAATATATTATAATGCGTCGGTTTGTTCGCGTTAAATTCAAAAAGTGCTAAACAGATTTTCATTCTATTTACACAAATGGATAGCGTGATACTTGAGAAAGGTGTTATGTCACGTGTTATGTCACGTTTTGTCACGTGTTATGTCACGTGATGTGTAGTATGTTGTCACGTGTTGTCACGTGATATGTAGTATGTTGTCA
>CAJQZN010042867.1:33828-50956 GCA_907164685.1 Colias eurytheme
TGTAGTATGTTGTCACGTGTTGTCACGTGATATGTAGTATGTTGTCACGTGTTGTCACGTGTTATGTAGTATGTTGTCACGTGTTATATCCCGTGTTGTCACGTAATATGTACTGTATTGTTATTCTATATATAGTATATATTGTATTCCACATTTCACTCGTATTATTACACACCTCTAGAGCCGTTCATCAAATTGAGCGACGTTTGCACGAACACATCGTCCCCGCCGAGTGAGGCAAGTCCGCCGAGCCCTGTAGCGGGTGCTAATGGGGACCTTGTTGCCCCGGTTGGGGGCTTTGGGGCTAAAGGGATAGGAAAACATATTTGTGTGTACATTTTATCAATAGTATAGAAAATACGTGTGGCATATAGCATCGTCTTAACTCTTAGCGTGATAATATATAGCCTATACCTCGATAAATGGGTTATCTAACACCGAAATAAGTTTTCAAATAGGACCACTAGTTCTTGAGATTAGCGCGTTCAAACAAACAAACTCATCAGCTTTATAATATAAGTGTAGATTTCTATTATTATTTAGCAAAATGTTACTCACCAATCGGCGCCGCTTTTTGCAACGCTTGCGTCACGAGCTGTCGTTTCATAACTTCGGGTGTTATTTCGTCTTCCTCGTCCGACTCCGTCAATCCGTACTTACTGAAGTGTTCCACCTGGAAAGTCGCATCGAAAGTGGTTCAGCCGTTTCGGTGGGATAATCGATAAACAGAATCCTACTACCCGTTTCTTTTTCAAGCAAATACTACTGAACCGATTACAATGAAATTTAGCACACATATAGAGGGTAACTTGGATTAACACATAAGATAGGTTTTATCCCGGAAATCCCACGGGAACGGCAACTATGCGGGTTTTTCTTTTGTGCGGGCGGAAATGTAGTCTATAGATATTTAAGAAACTCATCATTAAAAAACAAAGTCTACAAAAAATGTGTGCGTGTACTTGTGTACACACGTAAGAAGTGAAACTTCTTTATGACCTTATTTTTCAAAAAAATAATTTACTATATGCAACTTTACAGAAATACGTCGAATCACGCGTGGTAGGGATAAGAAAAAGATGGCGCGTAACGCAAAAATGTCACGCGTACGGCGTAACGCAAAAATGTTACACTAAATTTTTTTCCAACCCCGATAAAGAAGTTTCACTTCAAAAATAAATTAAAAAAAAACAATATAAACACTCACTTTAAACACCCAACTGCCAGTCTGCGGTCTATATTCGATAAACTGCGTGTCATGTTTGTCGCAGACGCGCCGCAGTTTGCCCTCAAAGTCCATTTTTAGCAGTCTGTAAGGAAAAAGTATTTATTTTAGGACTGATTTTTCAATCCTTGGTTAAAACTTATTCGTCGAATAATGTATAAAACTTACATTTTAAAAACGTATTCTAATTGCCTGTATTTGACAGTTTACGTGATATTTTAATATTATCGTGTAATACTTTATTGGACGGATAAGTTTTATCCAAGCATTGAAAAATCGGCCCTTAGTTATTTCATGGTAGTCTGTGGGAAAAAATATTATTTTGTTGTTTGGTTATTTAATTTGCTGGAAGAGAATTTTATGTTTAACTAGCTTACCGCCCGCGGCTTCGCCCGCTTTGCCTAAAACCTAATAAATTATATACTAAAACCTTCCTCTTGAATCACTCTATATATTAAAAAAAACCGCATCAAAATCCGTTGCGTAGTTTTAAAGATTTAAGCATACATAGGGACAGAAAAAGCGACTTTGTTTTATACTATGTAGTGATGATAGTGATGCGATACAAGTTAATTTTTTATAGAGAAGTTAAAAACGAACGAACGAACAGAGAATCAGAAATGTCTTGTAGGTACGATACTAAAGGAGTAAATTATATCTCTATTTACAATGATTTAAATAAAAATAACCGACTTCAAAAGTAAAAAATAAAAAAGATTTGATATTATTAATTACTACGTATATTATTTACATGTGCTATTTACTAAATAGGTCTGATGTCGGTGCACGTGTTTAATACTAAGTGCTTAGTGCTTTGCAAATAGGCAGATAAGACAATTTACTTTGTGTGTGTTTTGTTGACGTGACAACGTCTTATAATTCGATAGAGCCGGCTGCACGCACGAAAAAACATGACTCATGCGGCGTTACCTCGCTCTGAGGCGTTCCATGTAAGGCTTGAAGTGCGAGCGAGACGCGGAACGAGCGACAAAGAAGCACAATTGACCTTAAGAAGTTATCACGTTCAACTATCGTCAGAAAACCGACTTTACAGACAACCCATTTTTTTGTCTGTCTGTCACTCTGCACTCACCTATCCGGCTCAGTTACAGGCCGTTTTTCCGTTTTATCCCTCGGCCACACTCTATCCAATGTGACAATGGCTTTACGATTCAGACCTTCCCCTACGGGCGGCCGTTCACCGTCCTCCGGGTATATAATCACTTCCTTGTTTAGGAAATGCACTGAAAATGGGAAATTGACAATTTAGAAACATATACATATATATAAATATTTCGGTACAATTTTCACACACGGCACGGCACGGCTTTCAATTAAAAAGTATCAAAAAAATCGGTTCAAAATTTCTGCTAACAAACAAAAATTGATTCAGTCGAATAGAGACACTGTCACAATCTTAAAAAAAATACTATACTATAATTATAAAATAAGATGAATGTATATAGAATTTCATAGTATAATATAATATGCAATCAATAGATTAGCAAAAATGAAAAATGCGAAATAGCAATTCATTCAAGAAAAATTCATTTAATTGAATATTTTGAGTCCTATTGGCACTTTTAAGAAAAAAAACAATTAATAATAATTTTGAGTCTTTTATACACCTTTAAGGGACATTAAAGTTATTTTTTTTTTTAGTTTAATACTCTAAAACTCACCCAAAGCATCCAAATCCAAGCCGGCGACATCGATTTCGCAGTTATAAAACACGTTGCCGTAATTGCGACGTCCGATCGTCAAGTGCGGCACAACGCACGTGCCGTCCGGTCGGAGGTACTCTAAAAGAGAAAAAAACTCATGAATCATGAACAAACAAAACATAAATCATGTATTAAATATATATATGCATATAATTACAGTCGAAATCGATGTCAGACTAAAATTTCAACATTTATTATTACATAAACGAAAAATTGAACAATACTTTCAACTAGAATACATACGAAATATTAGTTATTGTCTCACCTATATCTTAAATTAAAAAATGCTGTTTTAAAAATAGTGTTTATTTTGTTAGTAGTTGTTGTAGTGTTTATTTGTATGAAAATTAATTTTGTAACCGCTCCAGTTGTTCCAGATATTATTGCGGTCAAACAAACTTTTGCTGCTTATTATTATTAATATAGACTACAAAAATTTGTATTTTTAGTATAGATAAGTTCAAATAATAATCTATACTAATATTATAAAGCTGAAGAGTTTGTTTGTTTGAACGCACTAATCTCGGGAACTACTGGTCCGATTTGAAAAATTCTTTCGGTGTTAGATAGCCCATTTATCGAGGAAGGTTATAGGCTATATATAATCGCGCTACGACCAACAGGGGTGGAGCCACGGGGGTGAAACCGCGCGAAGCAGCTAGTATACAATATACATAATACTCACTAGTCATCTCCTCCAAGCTGGGTATGGTGTAATACCCCGGGCGGGTCAGTTTGACCCCCGCCGGGTGCGGGGGTACTTCGCGGGTAGACACGTTTTCTTCCTCCGATACTATACAAAAAATAAAATGGTCCTTAATGTACTTAATAATTTTTCTATATACTAAAAACCTTATCTACTGATAAATTTTACATATATTTTACATGTTTTTACCAACTACCGTCAATAACATATTTTCTATTACCCTTAGCTATACTATACACACTATACCTTTCACACTATTTACTTTTAGCACTATTTTTATACATAGTCTACATTTTTTGCATTTTAACGTCGTAATATTCTAGACACATATAATATTTTATTATTATAGTCTAATTTACATTTTTCTGTAAACTACCCCCAAAAATGTAAAAATGAACCGTAAACGCCGCGTATCTGATGCGCGACTTTCTCACACGTGACGCAGGGCGACTGCCCGCCCCAGCGGTGCGAGCAGAACTGCAGCGACTCGCCTTTCGGAAAGAGTTAAGGAGGGAAAATGAAAAGCGAAAAATGCGCGTACCATCTTAAACCACATCTCAGCTTACCATCAGGCGAGATTAATAAATAATAAATAAATATTTCAGGACAATTTTCACACACGGCACAATCTGATCCCATACTAAGCTTTCGCTTGTGTTATGTAAAACCAGATGGCTGATAAACATATACATAGATATATAATATATTTTTAAATAAATACTTATATAGATATGTAGTGTATGTCCTTCCCTATTATCGGCTCTTAGACGCACACGACCTCTCACTCCGACCGCCTGCAGCCAACTGAGCTGTCTGCTGTGTGAGCGGTGTCACCGTTGCACGTGCGCAAGAGATGACATAATACTTCCCTCTCTTTCACTCACATACACTACATCCCTCCTTTATTTTAGAAATTTTTAATTTTTTCAATTAATTTTATTAAATAAAATATTATGTTCTATTCGGGTATGTTATATGTATGCTTCTATTCTAGTCTATACCTAAGCACCAGTATCAGTCAATGACCTATTATACTAGTAGACGCGGCATACGCCAACATCATTGCACTAAAAGACAGCGTAATTAATACATACCTACTTACTAACGCATTATCACCAATACAGTTGTTCTCTCTTTCACTCTCACGCACGAGACATAATACATGTCTCACTCCTGTACTTCGTAATAACAACTGCCGATTAAAATATAAAAAGAACGTCCAGCCACGACGCTGAATGGTGCGTGACTAAGTGAAACTCGGGCACTTAGCTGAGTTTTTTCTTGCCAAAATAGAGAGCGGGTAACGTATCTAGCTTTTTTATATATCATAGGTATCAGTTAGTAAACACAGCTCAGGGACACGTCCGCTCCATACCAGCGATAGAGTAGAATGTGTCACCTGGCCTAGTAATATAATTCTATCTATATGCAACATCTCTCCTTGTCATTTTTTTTTCTTTTTTTTTCCATTAAGTATATGTATATTCAAAATTATAATAATTTTTACAATATATGTATTCAAATCGATATTAATTAATAATTTTTTCAAACTCAAACCTTCATTCATCAACCATACCTCGTGCAAAAACGTTTAAAACGTTTCGTCAGTATAAGGACAAAATATGAATTTACCACTGGTTCGGAAAGCCGCCTCAACAGAGAAGAGCCGGCAAGAATATATAGGCATATAGTCGCTCCTTCAAAATCATAGAAATGTAACATCTTACATAGGTATTTATAATAACAATAATGACAATTTATTTAAGTATACGACAATCTATCATGAATAAGTTGTATACTTATATTTAAGTTTATTAAGTCATTATTTATTTATTAACCAATGGGACGAAATCGTTTTCAGTAACTTAATGTTCCTTCTGTAACTTAACTATACTTTTGACTAACTGTACCTGTACTGTACCTGTTCTGTACCTGTACTGTACTTAACCTGTTTTATTTTTTCCTTACATGACTATTGCACTACCTTGTTGATATGTTTCACTCACTATTTATCATGACCTGCACTCCAGGTCATTTAGAAGAGGTGAATGCTGCTTCTTCTGACGCATAATTTAATTCACTTTACCTGCACCGGCATCTGCACCATCTAAGTAACCACTGTTTTCCCACATATTAAAATTATTAATAAACGATAGCTGCAAACCGAATTATTACCAAGTGAAATGCCTATAGACTGGGTACATACTTAAATGCTCGGTTATTATTCAATATCTATATTCTGCATATGTACTTCGTTACTAAAACAATATATGTTCCGATTTTAATTCAATATACCTAATAAAATCGGAATGTAATATAATATGTATATATCTGTACCCTAAATAATATAATAAATATTATACGGCAAAATTGTAACCAAACATTAATTGGTTCATTATTTATTCTTATTCAAGCAACAACAACTTATCATAATGATCCTTAGGCACAAGGAAGATTTGTTTATTTATTCGTTTGTCCGTCTCTCTTTCATATCGCAATAAAGCGATTAAGGATATATTTTTGGGTGATAGTTTAGAGGCTAGAAAGTGGCAGCCTTTTTTATAGCGCATTAAATATATTTAATTCATACAGATACATAGTATTACAACGTTAAGGTTCATAATTATCAATTATTTAAATACCAATTTTTGGGTATAAACCAGATCTAACAGAATTATAGTCTAAGTGGAGCTTGCTCTGCAACAGTACAATATCATACTATACTGTGCCATTGACTTCTATTGAACCGCTTTTAGCTTCACCTGTATGTTCGTATGACTGTATGCAACCGATTCTTTTCGATTCGCTTATGACCTACCCAAACCGTACAGATTTAACTTCAGTGGCAATATTACAACAATTTATTGACAATACAATAATGAATATTTAGTAAAGCGTGATTAATAATGTATTACTTTTTTTTATACTTCTTATTGTAACCTCAACACACACGCGGTGTTGTTCATTGTATGATTATTACATTAATAACACATAGGTATATAAAATTCAATTAATGTAACGAACCTAAAACGAATCAAAATGTATCATTTTGTTGATGACTTTTTTTATTTGTTACTTATGATAACATTTGTATTTGTATTACTGACAACTTAATAGCCACTTGAAAAAGAAAAAGGATATAACTTAATGACAATAATAATGGCTAGACATTAATCACACATTAATGGTCTGAAAATAAGTAGTTGGATACATATTTTTTTTAACTGAACAATGTTAACTGTAACAATCAGTAATACAAATTTAACTGTAACAATCAGTAATACAAATTTAACTGTAACAATCAATAAAAACTTTGTTTTCCTATAACTATATAAGTATTTGCATAAATTAAGTAATTAACTTAAATTTACAATATTCAATTTTGCATTTCGAAATCAATACCACTATACCACCTCAATATTGTAGAGATTAATACTTGGAATTTATATTCTGACTAAGGCACGAATGGTCAGATTTTATATGAATTACTACGTTGTAAATCTTATTAAATTCTTAATAACTTTTTAAACTTGTAAATAAAATTATTAGTGTATTGACTTTTATAATACTATTCACGTTGATGTTTGTGTTGCTGATTTTCTCGTCTATTATAAAATTGGTGTTTTTTAATTAAAAACAGTCGTTATTAATATAGTAGATAATAACTAGATGCACATGGTGTATGATTTTACCATGGTTCTTACATATACCTTGCATATACCAATATTTGCGGTATGATGTGGTTATGATCCATTTTTTATTTTACATTAAATGTTCGTCTTGAAATTGACCTTTATTATCTATCTAAAAATTTTAAGTGTATATTTGACAGGTTGTTTGTCACTATACACTATCTATCAAAGTAATCTACTATATAAAAATAAGTCGGGTTTTCCTTCCTGACGCTACAACTCCAGAACGCACGAACCGATTTCCACGACTTCGCACTCGTTGGAAAGGTCTCGGGCTCCGTGAGGTTTATAACAAGGAAAAGGTGTCTCTGGTGCGAAACGGACTTTGCCAGGTTTGCTAGTTATTAACAATTAACGATTCATATTTTATGCCAACTGTCTATTGTCCAACTTTTGTCTTTCACGGTATATTATTGAATAAATTAAGTAAAAGTCGTTTTCAACGTTCCAACATGTAATGATTAACAGTGTGTTATACCTAACCCCAAACCGGGGTGCTACATTTCCGCTGAGAGAGTGGTGTTATGCTACTGCTACGTTCCGTGTAGAAAGCTTCTACATACCCGCAACGTTCCCGCGCAGGGAATTGTCGCGTCCTTGCCACGTTCCAATAAGGAACCTCATACGCTGCTACATACCGCTTAAGACCCATCTTCAGTAGTACTACGACATTGCTACGATTGCCGCTGAGGAAATCCTTCTACGTCTTGCTTGCTTCGGCTCCTTAATTCCTGTTGAAGGAATTCAGCGACCAACCCTAAAGACACCCTACCGTCTAGCCTTCGCAACGAGACGCGCACTCCATCTTACGTCCACCTATATCAGTAAGAGCCCTACCGGAGGGTTTGGACCTAGGCACACCACGACCCTTATTGTTACTGATATTTGTATTTTATTTTATTAAATAACTAAATTAATTGCCGACTGTATGGTGAGTATCTAGTTCTTATTATTTTTTTGTTTCCACCTCACCTACAGCGCCACATAGTATATACAATAAAAATGAATAGCCAAATATGTTGCTAAGTGTAAAACTCAAACCTCGGCGCGCAGCGTATCGGCTCGACCAATTCAGATAATATTCATGTTCCAATTCGTTTAACGAACTGATAAAAGGCGACTGATGAAAGAGCATTACAACGTCTGCCAGGTGGGTAGTTTGAAATAATGAATATTGAGACTACTCTGTATGTCTCTCATTCCATTTATTTTTGTTTTCGAATATTCATTGTTTTATTACCTTACCCTGTTTATCATTATTATATTATCACTTAACCTGTCTAACTTTATAGTTGTCGGTTAAATGTGCAATACCTATCGCAGATATTTTAGGTATTGTTATCATTATGATTATTCTTTCGTTGTTTAACAAAATCTTCTATGAAATTATGAAAATATTAAGTCACTTTTAGATAAGAATAATAAAATCTACTGTAGATATTTTAGTATTTACTGTATGCTCTTAAAAATTGTATTATTCCATTTTTTATTTGGATATCAATACTAACCGTAAGTAATTTCGAAGATACAATCTATCTTACGAACAATACTTCACTGTGAAATGGTGACGAACTATCACTTTTTTTTTTTAAGATCGCGTATTTAAGTGCATGAATTCGCAATATGGGCATCACCCAAAATATAAACATTTTATACGAGCATCACCCGTATCACATCACTACAGGCATCACCTGTATTGTAATTATATTACGACTACCAGGCATCATTTGGTATAAAATTACAAAGTACACACGGGCGTCACCCGATTTTTGTTTTAGCACTACCAGGCATCATCATCATATGGTATAACATTACAAAATACACACGGGCGTCACCCGATTTTTGTTTTTGTACCACCAGGCATCATCTGGTATAACATTATAAAATACACACGGGAGTCACCCGATTTTTCTTGACCACCAGGCATTATCTGGTAACACAGTACAAATTACGTACACGGGCGTTACCCTTTTTAAAGTGAAACTTTTATTACATCGTCTCAAACTTTTTGGTCTGTGTAGCGCATGTCGCGTGACGGTCGGCTGCCGAGTAGGTATAAAACAGTGTTCGGAACCGTTCGAACAGTTTCACTTTTACCGTGGTTTCATAAAACCACACAACATTTTTTTTTTTGTCAGGCTTCATCTTGTAACATTATAGCTTAACAACAACAACTTTAGAAATCCCTTGTCGTGGTCCACATCACCATCGAAACACATACATCAACTTACATGAACTTCCATAATGTTACTATATTAGCCTGTCCAGGAAACTTACGTTCCTTGCATGATAACCATTAATTAATTCTTTATGCAATAATGAATAATCTTAAATAATACTCATGCAACTTCACATCGAGTAATTAAATAAGATATAAGTGGGTATTTGGTATAATTATATTTTTGTAACCAGACAAATCTATTCTGAGCTGATAGGGAATCGAACCTTCTTAGCTCATTTAATCATGTTTAACCAATCCTTTAAGCAGGTTTTTACATATCAGTATCAATAAATTTATATGTAAACAAATGTCCCAAAATAATAATCTACAGCCTCGACTAAACAAAATATCACATTTAGTCTCGCATAACGCAGTTACAGTCCTATGCATGACTACGTGAGTACATATACTGGACGACGCTAGCTGTATACCCGTACACTGTACAGTGTATTTATCAAATAGGCACCATACGCTCGAGCAATAAAGACAGCCCGCGTATGCATTGGTATCAGTGTAGTTATGTATACGAGAAACAATTGACAACACCTACTTTATCCTTCTGGCTACAATTATTTAAGAGGTTTTGCTAAATCTTTATGTAAACGAAACCTTCGTTTTCTACGGCGCGGAGGCCGGAGGCCTCTCGAAAGGCACGCACATGTTATTTATCTACTTTGTGCGGATATTTTTTTTTATGTAAGCGGCACAAAATATCATAATGAAAATAGGTATGTGTGTATATTATTATTAACTTTAATATTTCCTTCGATGTAACTCGACTGTGGATATAATTAGTTCAATAGTTATCACAGCACACCTATTTCCTCCCTTTTTTTTTTGTTTTGTAATTTTTTTTTATTATCAAAAAAAAAATTACTTACATTTATTCCCGATTTACCTCGTCGCCAAAAATGTAGTGTATGTCCTTCCCTATTATCGGCTCTTAGACGCACACGACCTCTCACTCCGACCGCCTGCAGCCAACTGAGCTGTCTGCTGTGTGAGCGGTGTCACCGTTGCACGTGCGCAAGAGATGACATAATACTTCCCTCTCTTTCACTCACATACACTACAAGATAATTAACACCCAGACACAGAGCAAACATCTATGTTCATCACACAAATATTTGCCCCGGGTGGAAATCGAACCCATAACCTCTGGCTTGGAAGGCAGGGCCACTACCAACCAAGCCAACCGTTCAGTCAAGTGTGATTGTGGTCGAGCGCTTCCCTATTCTCAATAAAAAAAAGGAAGACAAACTTTTAAATTTTTATATTTGAACGAAGTTCCTTATCGCACGTGGCAAAAGGGGGCTAGACGAAAACTTCGTTAAAATATAAAAATTTAAAAATATACAGGGTGTAATCGTTAAGTGTGCACAGGCGATTATTCCGTAACTATTGCAGATATCAAACAACTTTAAACTGATATCGAAAGCCCTTTACCTAATGAGTAAAATGACAATAAAGATTTTTTAAAAATTTAGTACTTTTGATATCATTTTAATGTTTTTTTTGATATCTTCAATAGTTACGGAATGATCTCCTGTGCACACTTAACGATTACACCCCATATTTAGACGGTATAAAAACATTTTTGTATAACATTAATAAAATAGAACAACCCTCGTCTTTCGACAACCTCTTGTAATTTTTTTTTTAATTAAAATTAATTAAATAATAAACAATTAAAATTAATTAAATAATAAACACACAGACTCACCATAAAAACTATCAATGTTCTCCTTGTCATTATTAGACGGTGTCGATCTGTCCGTCCGTACGCCGAGTTCCCGTACCGAGTTCTCGACCAAATCCGGGTTGGAAACTAATGGTTTTCGGAGTGGTTTCGTTGTTAGCCTGTGAACAATAATTATTTTTTGTTTATTTCTTCTTGCAATAATAAATATGTTGTCTTTCAATTTATTTAAACTGACCGCTTGACCAGATATAAAAAAAATAGGTCAAGAAAATGAAACAAAAATAGCTTGGTAAAGATGTAGCTTTATATTGTTAAAAGAATGGAAAAAGTTTAAGATTTAATATAATTCGGTAATATGTGGGGTTCAATGCAACATATGTAACAACATTATGTAAAAATTTTTTGAAACAAATAAAGAAAATTTTATTTTATTATTATATTATATCCGCTATATATGTTCGCTAGAACACAAAGACAATTATATCTCTGTGTGAAATTATGCATATTATTATAGTATAAAAATTAATAAAGTATAATTATTATAGTGCTATAGAATGCATAATTGGTATTACCACAAAACCACATTTAAACACAGTATATCTTTAAACCAGGGATCTGTCACTTTAATAGTTGTCTATGACGACAAAACCAGATTGAAGAGAACCCGCGCTTAAAGTTAAACCCTGTCTAAAGTTTTTTTTGTGATAAGACAGTATATTTTTTTTTGTTTATAATAATAAAATAATATATTTTTCTATTTGAATATCGTTTTAGTATTTATTTGTGAAAATCATATTTAAAACCACTCACCAACTGGCTCGCCTCTCTGATATTTGCGCTGGCAATTCTTTGTCTGAAAAGATGAAACACATTTGTTAAGAAAAAACAACACAATAGCGTTCAAAACACGAAACTTATATTAATTTAATCAAAGAGTAAATGCCGCTTTCGTTTCTCTGTTCGCGCTAAACTCTAGCACCGATTTTAATTGTGTTTTCACCAATTGATAGCGTGGTTCGCGAGAATGGTTTTAGTACATAACATTTAAATGGTATGGTTTTTTTAGTACATAATATATTATGTTGTGTTTGATTTGGTATTAAAAATTTTTCAGTTTTAGATGACAGGCTAAACAGGCTAAAACTAGTTCTAATATTATTTAATATTTGTATAAAATGTAAGAACTTACCCAAGTTAGGATATAACCGCGGCGTGGGATCATTGTCAATCGGTTTTTCTTGATTCTCCCACGAACTTCTGGACGGCCTTAATACAATATATAAAAAAAACATTATTGTATAACTTAAATTAATGTGAAATAATTAACGTATTTTCTATACAAATATTATAAAGAGGAAAGGTTTGATTTTTTGTTTGTTTGTTTGTTTGTATGAATTGAATAGGCTCCGTAACTACTTGGCAGATTTGAAAAATTCTTTCACTGTTGGAAAGCTACATCATTTCTGAGTGACATAGGCTAGGTTTTATCCCGGAAATCCCACGGGAACGGGAACTATGCGGGTTTTCTAAACGCGGGCGAAGCCGCAGGCGGAAAGCTAGTCTAATAATAAACTGAGATATTGAATTAAATTTACCATACCAAGACACAACTAATAAATAATTCGATTATATTTAAGTATAAATAATTTAAATTAGTTAATATAACAAATATTTACCAGCTGTTTTGTTTGTCCCCTTGAAGTTCCTCTGAAATGGAAAAAAAATATTCTAATAAAATTTTCCAACAGAATCCTTTTTGTTTTGGATCAAAATTCAAAACGATACTCTACATTTTTAAGATATAAATTACAGGTAAATTAGCTTGGAGAAATTTTTGCATATGTAGTGGTGTGTATATTACTCAGATCTTAGAGCGCGTTTCCACTATATCGTTCTGGCCTATACAAAAATGTTTCGATATCCTAACATTACTATTTAATTTTATACTTATTCCTAGCAACACTTTTGTTTTCAATAAAAACAAGTTTTTATTTGAAAGAAAATGGTTTTGACTTTATAAAAAAAAATATATCATTCAATTTTACGTCCTTGAGCAAACGACAAGGCGACTACCGTGAAACAATAAAATATCGTGTCCATAATAATTTGTTTCATAATTAATATTTGACCATAATAATTACGAAACAAAACAAATAAATAAATCGTCACTTGATAGTGGAAAGTGGAAACACGCACAAAACCAGAATAAACCAGTTTACGCTGTCCGCAGGTGCCACGTGCAGTCGTTTGGTACCGTTAGAACATAAAGCACATTTCATTCAAAAATTATAATTATTATGTACGTAGTTTAATTGATAAATTTTGTATTTGTTGATTGTTGTTATTATTTGTTATTATTGTTATAATATTTGTTGAAGTGAATTACATGTCCCGCAGCCGGAGGCCCCAAATGAAAACTCAGATGTACTTAAAAACTACATTTAATAGCTAAAATGAGACTTTTACACCCATGTCTGCACGATGCAGACCGGAGTTAAAGAATGAATTTATACAGTTTAATAATTATAAAGACGTAAGCTTGGATGCTAACTAAGGGAAATCGCATCCACATTCTATTCCCGTGCGAACGGCGTATTCAGCAGTTTTGTATGAAGGCAGGGCCATAACTAGTGTTTAATTTGTGTGTAAGTGTTGTAACTTTATATTGTTAATTCAATATGGCTCCAGTGTTAAAACATGGTCGAGGCAAGCCTTTGACTTCTCAAACTAAAGAATTAAACTTTAAATGTCGTTTCTTTTTCAGGTTAGTAAATTTTTCATTTTAGTAACATTGTTAATGTAAAAGTTATATGTATGTTAAATGAGCAAATATTCAAATAAAGTCTCATCTTTTTCAGAGGAGAAACACATATAGTTTAATTTAAAATCCCTTATACAGGGTGTCCCACTGTTGGTATACTAAGCTCAAAGGAGGTTATAGTTTTGCATACGCTGAGTACGTAAAAAATAATTAAAAAATTCCAGACGCATTTTTTTTTCAAATAGATGAATTCTTAAAACTCTATGTGTACACCCATAACAAGCGAGCCGCCCAACTTTGCCACCAGCACGTGAGCTATCGTTTAAAATTATGTTTTCATAGATAAAATGCTCATATTAGAGAAGCGGTATATGCCGGCTACGCGAAGCTAGAGAAGAAAACATGGATTTTCAGGAAAAATTTAGCAAAAAATTTTGGTCGTAATTTTTTTTAAAAGTATTTTTTACGTGATCAGTGTATGCAAAACTACAAGTTCCTTCGCGCTTAGTATACCAATAGTGGGACACCCTGTATATACAGGGTTACTTGTAAAACACCGGCAACCTCGCAGGACAAGATAGCTAACATCATAAGTAACAACATTTCGACTTTTGATAATTTGTTAGATTTTATTTTCATACAAAAAATAAATATTCATTTAATTTTCCGTCTGAATATTATAAACTCTACGCCTCCCAAAAATTACGTAAACAAAAAGCGAACGAGAGGGGGAAGGGGGCGTCGCGTCGTCCATCCGATAATTAATAGAACATAGACTTACAAATGTTAGGAGAGTACAATAAAAGTTTAAAAAATCATTTAAAAATAATTTATTGCGTTATGCCAAAAGTCGTAGAACAAATGTTGTTACTTATGATGTTAGCTATCTTGTCCTGCGAGGTTGCTGGTGTTTTACAAGTAACCCTGTATAAAATAAAAACTAAAAATAAAATGTTGTTTTATTTTATTTGCTGACCATACACTACTACAAACGCAAAAATTTCTCCAAGCTAATTTACCTGTAGTATAAATTTATAAAGAATAGAAAAAATTCGATCACGAGACGGGACTCGAACCCGCATCCTTTCGCGCCATTCCGGGGCGGATGCCTGACCAACTCTTTATCCAATACTAATATTATAAATGCGAAAGTAACTCTGTCTGTCTGTCTGTTACTCAATCACGCCTTACTGAACCAATTTGCATGAAATTTGGTATAGAGATATTTTGATACCCGAGAAAGGACATAGGCTACTTTTTACCCCGGGAAATAGGATAGGTTTTATCCCGGAAATCCTACGGGAACGGGAACTATGCGGGTTTTTCTTTGGAAACACACGGACAGCTAGTATATTTATAAGTACAAACTTACCATACTGTTTCCGCTCACTAGATCTCCTCTCATCTCCATCTCTCTCTCTATTCGATATATCGTGATCAACTCTATCCATTGATAATTGATCAGTTTGCTTCGGACCGTTTTCCTGTAGCCGAGATTGGTCTTCCAAAGATCTGTAAAATTTAGGAGATTAAGATTTTTTGTTTACAATTTGAACAATTTGATATTTATATTTATATTGAATATTTATTTTACATAAACTTTTGATAGACAAATATAGAGATAGTTTGAGATATTTTTCTTTGGAATTATATCGTGAAGTTATTGAAGTGAAACTTCTTTATCGGGGTTGGAAAAAAAATGTAGTGTAACATTTTTTCGTTACGTGTGACATTTTTTCGTTACGCGCCAACTTTTTCTTATCCCTACCACGCGTGATTCGTCGTATTTCTGTAAAGTTGCATATAGTAAATTATTTTTTGAAAAATAAGGTCATAAAGAAGTTTCACTTCTTACGTGTGTACACTAGTACACGCACACATTTTTTATATCATTACCAATCGTTCATAAGTGTACAAAGTTTGAATTAAACCTATCCATTTCAGTCAAAATCGAATCAAAAGGAGTCGGTTACATACAAACATACAGGTGAAGCCTACAATTGTTGTAAAATGTTCGAAACGTCTGGATAGTAAGATTTGTGTCACACTGTCTCGCTAAATAAACCTATTTTCTTTCTTTCTTAGGGCTGATTTTTCAATCGTTGGTTAAAACTTATGCATCAAATAACATATTAAACTACCATTTCAAAAATGTATTCTAATTGTCCGTATTTGACAGTTCACAGGTGACATTTTAAAATGTTCGTGTAATACTTTATTGGACGGATAAATTTTAACCAAGGATTGAAAAATCGGCCCTAAATACAAAGAATAAATCGTTTAAAATCCGTTAAAATCTTAAATCTATAATATAAAAATGAATCCCAAAATGTCTTGGTAAGCGCATAACTTGAGAACGGCTGAACCGATTTCGATAATTCTTTTTTTATTATATTCCTTGAAGTACGAGGATGGTTCTTATGTAGAGAAAACGTAAATATGTACCACGGGCGAAGCCGGGGCGCACCGCTAGTTTCTAAATAAAAACTCACCTATTAAGACTATCGTTTCCATCCTTTTTCGGTCTCAATACCAAACGCTTACGGCTCGGCTTCAAACTGAGTTTATCTTCCAAACTAGCGTCCGATTCTTCAAGACCGTCGAACAGGGATTTCTGTAACAATAATATCGTTAGTATGTGGCAATTCCGACATATTTATAAGGAAAAAAAAAATATTCCCAATTAGAATAAGGAACTTTCGACACTTATCCTACTAATATTATAAATGCGAAAGTTTGTGAGGATGTGTGTGTGTGTGTGTGTGTTTGTTACTCCTTCAGTCTTCACGCAATGACTACTGAACCGATTACAATGAAATTTAGCACACATATAGAAAATACTATACAAATATGAACTTTAACGCAATGGACATAAAGCTGCTCACATTACCCGCTACTGCTGTACAGTATCTATTCGTATGCTATACACAATATGAATCTTATCTCTATACACATAAAGCTCACATTACCTTAGGACGTCACACTGTGCCTGCTACTGCGAGTATCTATTCGTATGTTAAGCAATACAATATGAACCTTAGCTCGATAACCATAAAGCTCACATTACCTTATGACGTCACACGTAGTATCTATCCGT
>CAJQZN010042867.1:59382-99320 GCA_907164685.1 Colias eurytheme
TAAACTGTCATATACGGACAATTAGAATACATTTTTGAAGTGGTAGTTTAATACGTTATTCGATGAATAAGTTTTAACCAACGATTGAAAAATCAGCCCTAAATATAATATCATATTAATAACCGTGGCGAAAATTGGCTGTTAAGATCGTAAAGTGCGTCAAAATATTTTTACGTATTGAAAAGTGCATCGAAATTTGGAAATTTATATTGTAAAGAGGGCAGAAGACATTTTAATTGGAATTTGACATTTATAAACACAATAAACACTAAAAATAATTTTATATTACCTGGTGTAGTAGTACCAAAAGTGGGTGCCGATGTCTGCGCAGTTTTAGCCCCAAACAGGCCCCCACCGCCGAAAGACCCAAAACCTGTGCTTGTGGCTGGGGCCCCAAAGGCCCCAGTGGCCGGTTTGGCCCCGAAAAGACCCCCGGTTTGCTAAAATAAAATAATACAATTAGTTTAAGGGCTGATTTTTCAATCCTTGGTTAAAACTTATTCGTCGAATAATGTATAAAACTACCATTTTAAAAACGTATTCTAATTGCCCGTATTTGACAGTTTACGTGACATTTTAATATTATCGTGTAATACTTTATTGGACAGATAAGTTTTATCCAAGCATTGAAAAATCGGCCCTAATTCAATTTATTTCTGTTTAAATATTAGCACACCCACATAGTGGGTAGAATGTATTAGCGCTTTAACATTGTAATAACAACACCTATATTTGTAGAGATTGTCTAATCTAAAAATGAACGCCCCTCCACTGTGTTTACGCTCACATTCAAAGTACGTTTATAGACGCAATACACACAAATTGGTCTGCCTCATTGGTCGTTCAGTCCTCCAGTCCAGTCCATGCCCGAACGACGGGACCAGTTGGCCAACTAGTGCATAAATGACGCGATGCACGACAGAACGGACGTGTCATTCCGTACATAGCGCGCTCTTCCCACCATACAATGCTAGGCACCTGAACTGATCGCCCGATTAGTTGACAAATCAGTGCGCGAGAGAGTCAAAGTTTGCAGTAGAATCGCCGCGCGCACACATATAAAGTGGTTCAATAATTATTTGTCCTCACACATTGAAACAATTAAGTTTAGTGGAGGGGCGTTCATTTTTAGATTAGACAATCTCTAATTGCATTCTTGCTAATGTAATTTGAATTTGAATCAAATGTCATTTGAATTTGAATTAAATGTAATTTCAATTTGAATTAAATGTAATTTGAATTTGAATTAAATGTAATTTGAATTAAATTAAATTTGAATTTGAATTAAATGTAATTTGAATTTAGGTAAGGAATGGTTTTATTTATAACTAGCTACGCCCCGCGGTTTTACTCGCATTGCTCCGCTTCTATTGGTCTTAGCGTGATGATATATAGCCTATAGCCTTCCTCGATAAATGCGCTATCAACACCGAAAGAATTTCTTAAATCGGACCAGTATTTCCCGAGATTAGCGCATTAAAACAAACAAACTCTTAATCTATCACGCTAAGACCAACAGGAGCGGAGCACTGCGGGTAAAACTTCTTTCCTACGATTCTATTATAATATGTAAATATATTAAATTACTAGTGGTCCGCCCCGGCTTCGCCCGTGGTACATATTTTGCAATAAAAGGTAGCCTATGTCCTTTCTCGGGTATCAAAATATCTCCATACCAAATTTCATGCAAATTGGTTCAGTAGTTTAGGCGTGATTGAGTAACAGACAGACAGACAGAGTTACTTTCGCATTTATAATATTAGTATGGATTGGGTTATTTATTCCTATGATATATTCCTCACCTGATTCTGTGTGTTGGATCCGAAACCGAACGTAGATGTGTTCGTTCCAAACGCAGGCGCTTGCGTCGTTGTGGCACCGAACAGACTTGTACCTAATTTAACAAAATAAATGTATTTATAATTGATTAAATAAATATAATATGTATTATAATATAAATATGTACTACTTCTTTCACTGTTGTCTTCTATAATTAAAGAAGAATATTCTAATTATACATCACTACAAAACAAAGTCGCTTTCTCTATGTCCCTTTGTATGCTTAAATCTTTAAAACTACGCAACGGATTTTGATGCGTTTTTTTAATAGATAGAGTGATTCAATAGGAAGGTTTTAGTATATTATTAGGTTTTAGACAAAGCGGGCGAAGCCGCGGGTGGTAAGCTAGTATTTTATATAAAAATATATTCTCACCTGTAGTAGGAGTAGCTCCAAACGCCGGTTTATTAGCACCAAATAATCCCGTAGTGCTCGTATTTTGTGCGTTGTTACCGAACGAAAATGTACCTATAATAATAGAGAAAATAATAAACTTTAAATAAATAAAAAATGTGTGCGTGTACTAGTGACTAGTGTACACACGTAAGAAGTGAAACTTCTTTATGACCTTATTTTTCAAATAATAATTTACCATAATTATGCAACTACAGTAATACGTCAATCACGCGTGTTAGGGATAAAAACAAAATGGCGCGCAACGAGAAAATGTTACACTAAATTTTTTTCTAACCCCGATAAAGAAATTTCACTTCAATAATACATTTTAATTAAATAAAAATTCAAATATTTTCAGTAGAAAATTTACGAAACCTATTTAATTTTCATTTCGTAAATAATATGTATTTGAAAAAAAATAAGCGTGTATGCCGAGCACACGTGTCAGAAGTGAAACTTCTTTAGCAAGATGCGATGATAACAATTTTTTTTTCCAAAAAACAGTTTCTCCAGTAGCGTACAAAAAATGTAGTATACTGATTATGTTTTTCTTTCGTTTATGTTTAATTGTATAAGTGTTACTATTGTAAATGTTCTGTACAACTAAAATTGATAAATACATTAGATACAATTAATTAGATAATGTCTTCTTATATATAACAAGCGGTCCGCCCCGGCTTCGCCCGTGGTACATATGAAAAATAGATATTGGCCGATTCTCAGACTTACCCGATATGCACAGAAAATTTCATGAGAATCGGTCCACCCGTTTCGGAGGAGTATGCAGACTAACATTGTGACACGAGAATTTTATATATAAGATGTAATGTGTATTTATTGTTGTGTGTTCCATAAATAAATAAATAAATAAACAAAATCGTCGCCTTACTCCACGACGTGCCGGTATTGCCATGATGCGACCTTAAAATTTTACTCTCAACGTGCGTAACGAAGTTTCACTTCAAAAAACAAATACATTTATCTTGTCAAAGAAGTTTCATTTCTGACACGTGTGCTCGGCACTAACGCTCTTTTTTATTGAATTCTCTGATACGTAATAAAATCGCATTTAAAAGTAGTTAAAATAAAATAAATACTTACTAGTTTGTCCAAAACCACTTGTATTCGCCATACTGCCGCCGCCGAACAGACTCGGAGCTGTGGTAGTGGCTGTTTGACCGAACGCTGTAAAAACAGATATAATAACATAAAAAAAAACATAATAAAATAATATTATTATTATAAAAAAATACTTATTTATATCTTGATATAAAGTAGACGACAATAAACACATAATTTGAGTACCAATTTAAATTGTATCATCATCATTATTGTATACTAGCTGTGCCCCGCGGTTTCACCCGCATTGCTCCGCTCCTGTCGGTCTTAGCGTGATGATATATAGCCTTCCTCGATAAATGGTCTATCTAACACCGAAAGAATTTTTCAAATCGGACCAGTATTTCCTGAGATTTACGCGTTCAAACAAACTCTTCAGCTTTATTATAATATTAAGTATAAATATTCACAGGAGGAACGCTATGATTTTTTAGTTGCAACAACATTTGATGTTGAGCTGCTTGAACTACCTCCTACAAAATTTGAATTCAAATTCAAATCAACCCACCTACCTTATTAAAGTTTTACAGTTTTAACAAAATTTGATTTCAAACCACCTCCTACCACATTTGATTTCAAAATCAAATTCAAATCAAATCAACCAACCTCCAGTATTATCATCCTCGGTTGTTGAAATACATCCTACCACATTTGAATTCAAATTCAAATCAAATCAACCCACCTCCAGTATTGAACAGCGGTTTCACAGTATTATCTGCCGGCTGTTGGAATCCGAACATACCGCTACTGCCCTTACGGCCGGCGGTGTAATCTTCTAGACGCAACTCCTCTAGCGATTTTGTTTCGTATTCCTAAAACAATATTATACATAAATCGTATGGGAAACAAACAAAAATATGTGTAATAAAAATAATATATATTGTGAATGACAGGTCAAAGTCTCTTTTCTATTATTAAAGAACATTTTTTTGTGTTTTTTTATGTTTTTTCTTACCGACACAATGCGAGTTTAACCTACTATTAGATTTAAGTTAGTTTTTGTGTGTTTTAAGCCATTTTTTCCCCATTTTTTGCCACTTATTCGAAATTTTTTGCCATTTTTTCCCACTTTTCGACCATTTTCCCCACTAACCTTCATACAAGTGATGCAATGGTGCCGTATGTTGACCGTCTGCGAGTTGCCGCCCTTCACCACTACATCGGTCCCGGCTACAGGCTGATATTTAACGTGCGCAGTACCAGATGCTTGTTGTTGGCCGAACGCTCCTGTATAAGTAAATATACATGTAATTAATATATTTATTTTATCACTACATGGTATTATACTAATAATCTATCTCTGTATCAAATTTCATACAGATCGGATGAGCTATTTTTGCGTAAAAGAGCGAAATACATACATTACAACAACAATATATTTGATGTTCGTTTGTTGTTCTTTAATTAGTAAAAAAATTCATTTTATCACTAACTATTATAAAACTAAGTCACGTCTGTCTGTCTGTCGGTTCGCGAAGAACTCAAAAACGACTGCACTGAAGGTGTAAAATTACTATTATTAGTAAAACTTATGTACAATAAAAATAGTGGGTTATACAGAAGATTTAAAAAAATTCCAAGACATTTTTTTTATAAATGTTAAGTTATAATTGCAATAAATTACCTATTATTCAATAATAAGTTTATCCCTTCTAATTTTATAAATGCGAAAGTAACTCTGTCTTTCTGTTTGTCTGTAATTCTTTTTACAACATATCTAACAAATGTATACCTATGTATATATTTGTTAGTTATACATATCTAACAAATATATACATATTATGTATATATTTGTTAGTTATGTTGTAAAAAGGGACTTCACTATTGAAGGGACAGACATACAGCTACTTTAACATTTATAACATAACCAAAAACAGTAGAGACGAATATTCATATTTATTTGCAAGAATGTAGTTACAAATTATAGATGTTTTAGTTACAATATTATTTGGCTAATACATTCTACCCATCGATTGGGTGTGCAAATATTAAATTTCTTCCGTCTACTCACCGCCAGACGAGAAAAGACCGCCGCCAGCCGGCTGACTACTGAAAAGACCGCCAGTGTTAGTAGACGCGGGTGAACTGAACAGACCACCCGTGGTCGGAGCCGCTGATGCTGTCGCTCCGAAGCCGAAACCTGATGATTGAAAGACCTTTTTATAAACAATTTAATAAAAAAAAATGTGTGCGTGTACTAGTGTACACACGTAAGAAGTGAAACTTCTTTATGACCTTATTTTTCAAAAAATAATTTACTATATGCAACTTTACAGAAATACGTCGAATCACGCGTGGTAGGGATAAGAAAAAGATGGCGCGTAACGGAAAAATGTCACGCGTAACGAAAAAATGTTACACTAAATTTTTTTCCAACCCCGATAAAGAAGTTTCACTTCAATAACGTAACAACTCACCAGCCGGCTTAGCCCCAAACGCGTTAGCATTCTGATTGTTCCCAAACAGTCCCCCCGTTGACGGCGTATTTGCACCAAACAAGCCCCCCGTCGATGTACTAGCGCCAAACGAACCGAAACCGCTTGAACCAAACGATGGGGTCGGGTTGGTAGACGTGGAGGCGCCGAATAGGCCCCCGGTGGTGTTCGTTTGACCGAAAAGACCTGTAAATTGTGATTAATTTAATAAAAAAGAACAATAATTATAGTCCAGGATCCTTCACCCATTTTTGCACGTGATTACTATCAAGCTAATTTTCCGTGAGTAGCTTTATTTTGATGAGACGGCCAATAATTTCCTGTACGAAACTCTTGATTGTGGTAGCTTACAGAGGTAACAAGGATAAAAAGTTTTTATTTGATGGTTCTCAAATATTTATTACGCAATTTGTAGGACAATATGTCTGTTGAATTATATAAATATTAACTAAGTGAAAACAAAAAAAATCAGCTGGTTAGTAATCATTTATGATGACCTCGTTAAACCCATCCCATCAATCCCATCCAACACAGGGTCAATACAAGAACAACTGACCACTCCCCGATATGTCTACCTTGAATGAACATGTTGGATACACAGCCAAACACACTACAAATACAAGAACAGCGTTGAATCAGCCTGTTGTGTACAAAAGTCAATACAAGGACGACCCAACCAATACAAGAACAACCCTACCAATACAAGAACAACCCAACCAATACAAGAACAACTCACCACCCCCGGGCGCAGTATTAGCAGGTGTTGCTCCAAACGCGGGCGGTGCACCGAACGCACTCGCACCGGCCGCCGGCTTGAACCCTCCAAACGGGGACGACGTTGTTGCGCCTGTGTTGAACGAGCCTGGAAAATAAATAAATATATCAGAACAATTTTCACACACGGCACGATCTGATCCCATACTAAGCTTTCGCTTGTGTTATGGAAACCAGATGGCTGATAAACATACACATTTAATTAAAAAAAAAATACTTATATAGATAACTAGAGGTTCGCCCCGGCTTCGCCTGTGGTACATATTTCGCAATAAAGGTAGCCTATGTCCTTTCTCGGCTATCAAAATATCTCCATACAAAATTTCATGCAAATTGGTTCAGTAGTTTAGGCGTGATTGAGTAACAGACAGACAGACAGAGTTACTTTCGCATTTATAATATTAGTATGGATGGATTTACGCCTAAGTTACAATAAAGTTATACGAAATACTTACCGAAGCCAGAAGTGTTACTGCCGAATGTCGGTTTCTGAAACATGATGCCTTTCCTTGCGTATTCCTTTTATTGATGTCTTAACAAATCTCTTCTTGTAAGGCTAAAAGCCTTCCATTTTATCTGGAAACAAAAATCACTTAATTAACTTTGTAATTTTAAGAGAAAGATTACATTTTTCGGGAAATTATAGAAATTCTTTAACCCATTGAGCCCCGAACGGCCCGATCGGTCTACGACACAATAGATTTTCTATTGTTATGTTCTTATCTAAGGAAAACCTGCATAGTTCCCGTGGGATTTCCGGGATAAAACCTATGTGTTAATCCAAGTTACTCTCTGTATGTGTGCTAAATTTCATTGTAATTGGTTCAGTAGTATTTACGTGAAAGAGTAACAAACATACACACACATCCTCACAAACTTTCGCATTTATATTAGTAGGATTAAACAAGATTTAGACAATGTAGATCAATGGAAACTTAGAGCGGGGGCACACGATGCGTTGCGGCGGCGGTGCGGCGCCGGAGCGGTGTCGCTGCGTCGTCTTACATAGAAATATCTGTGGCATGTCACACGATGCGCTCCGGCGCCGCACCGGACTTGTAACCACCAAGACGAGGCGGGGAGGGGTGAATGCGGTGCGACGTCGGAGCGGCACCGCTCAGTTGTTTTGCGTCACAAGGAAGGACACGCTGTGCAACGCTGCTACGACGCCGCTGCGACAGAACAACGTTACGGCGCCGCACCGCTCGTGTGCCCACTGACACGGTGAAATATTAGCGGTGCGGCGCCGCAACGCATCGTGTGCCCGCGCCCTTAGTGTTTTGCAATGCTATTGAATTACTATACTCTGTCCATTATATTATTTGCTTTTTGACAGCATGTAAAAAATTATTATTAAAATAATTATTGTACTTCATGGACCGGCCCCGCCCACTTAGTGATGTCTACACATAATTATTCAATGATGGGTCGATAGATTATAATAATCGATAGAAATACTCTGTAAAATGTATCCGATACAGAAAAACTCTTCTATTATGGTAATTTAAGCTTAAAGACAACCAAATTGTAAGATAGAAACCAATAGATAATAAAATATTAGTTTAGTTTAGTTTTAACATAAAATTCATAGATATGTGGTCTTATTATTACATATCTTATTAGTACGTTTACGTTGAAATTATTATTTACGTACCTGATTCGATTTATGATAATACTAGCGGTCCGCCCCGGCTTCGCCCGTGGTACATATTTCGCAATAAAAAGTGGCCTATGTCCTTTCTCGGGTATCAAAATATCTCTATACCAAATTTCATGCAAATTGGTTCAGTAGTTAAGGCGTGATTGAGTAACAGACAGACAGACAGAGTTACTTTCGCATTTATAATATTAGTATAATTTTGAAGTCGGTGCCGAACATTAAGCACTTAGTATTAAGCCCGTGCACCGACATCAAACCTCTTTAATAAATAGCACATATCACTACATAGTATAAAACAAAGTCGCTTTCCCTGTCCCTATGTCCCTATGTCCCTTTGTACGCTTAAATCTTTGAAACTACGCAACGGATTTTGATGCAGTTTTTTTTAATAGATAGAGTGATTCAAGAGGAATGTTTATATGTATAATAACATGGATCAAATAGTGGAGAAGTACCGTTATTTTTGAGGTTTCTAATGTGATGTCGTAAAAAATTACATTTTTTTCCGCTTACATTGCAAACGCAGGCTGAACCCTTCGAGTTTTATCAAAATAATGTACTAAGTATTATACACATTGAAAAGGTCTACAGAAAAGTCCGCGGTGGTATATGTCTATCTCTTATGGATAAACCACAACAACTTTCTTTTGTCATTTACTTTTTACGACAAATAATGGCTAATTTTCGAAGCGATTTTAACCAATACAGCATTAATCCTTAACCAATTAAATACCTTGAATACCTTTAATATAGATCTATATCGCCCGTATGATTTAAGTGAATATTTTCGAAGATATTACAGATTTCAAAATTGCGGGACATAGCGTTTGCGGCGGTACCGGCCGGCCGCCCGGCTATATATTTTATACCCGTGCGAAGCCGGAGCAGGCCGCTATGTTTTTATATACAACGTACACAGTTTTTCTGTAGTGTATTTAGTATCAGCATTGCACCCGTGCGAAGCCGGGGCGGGTCGCTAGTAAATAATATGTAGTAATTAATAATATCAAATCTTTTTTATTTCTTACTTTTCCGTTTTTGAAGTCGGTTGTTTTTAACGCAGTTATTTTTATTAGTGAATACTAAGCTTTCCGTGCGATTAGAGCTTTTTATGAAAATAAAGCTCTCCGTGTGATTAGAGCTTCTTGTGAAAATTAAGCTCTCCGTGCGATTAGAAATTTTTGTGAAAATTAAGCTCTCCGTGCGATGAGTTTTATGTGAAAATTAAGCCCTCCGTGCGATTAGAGCTTTTTTGTGAGAATTTAGCTTTCCGTGCGAATAGAGCTTTTTGTGAAAATTAAGCTCTCCATGCGATTAGAGCTTTTTGTGAAAATTAAGCTCTCCGTGCGAATAGAGCTTTTTGAGAAAATTAAGCTCTCCGTGTGATTAGAGCTTTTTGTGAAAATTAAGCTCTCCGTGCGATGAGAGCTTTTTGTGAAAATAAAGCTCTCCGTACGATGAGTTTTTTGTGAAAATTAAGCTCTCCGTGCGATAAGAGCTTTTTGTGAAAATTAAGCTCTCCGTGCGATTAGAGCTTTTTGTGAAAATAAAGCTTTCCGTGCGTTTAGTTTTTTGTGAAAATTAAGGTCTCCGTGCGAATAGAGCTTTTTGTGAAAATTAAGCTCTCCATGCGAATAGAGCTTTTTGTGAAAATTAAGCTCTCCGTGCGATTAGAGCTTTTTGTGAAAATAAAGCTTTCCGTGCGTTTAGTTTTTTGTGAAAATTAAGGTCTCCGTGCGATGAAAGTTTTTTGTGAAAATTAAGCTCTCCGTGCGATTAGAGCTTTTTGTGAAAATTAAGCTCTCCGTGCGATTAGAGCTTTTTCGTGAAAATTGAGCTTTCCGTGCGAATAGAACTTTTTGTAAAAATTAAGCTCTCCATTCGATTAGAGCTTTTTGTGAAAATTATGCTCTCCGTGCGATTAGAGCTTTTTGTGAAAATTAAGCTTTCCGTGCGATAAGAGCTTATTGTGGAAATTAAGCTCTCCATGCGATTAGAGCTTTTTGTGAAAATTAAGCTCTCCGTGCGATTAGAGCTTTTTGTGAAAATTAAGCTTTCCGTGCGATTAGTTTTAAGTGAAAATTAAGTACTCCGTGCGATGAAAGTTTTTTGTGAAAATTAAGCTCTTCGTGCGATAAGAGCTTTTTGTGAAAATTAAGCTTTCCGTGCGATAAGAGCTTTTTGTGGAAATTAAGCTCTCCATGCGATTAGAGCTTTTTGTGAAAATTAAGCTCTCCGTGCGATTAGAGCTTTTTGTGAAAATTAAGCTCTCCGTGCGTTTAGAGCCTTTAATGAAAATTAAGCTCTCCATGCGATTAGTTTTTAGTGAATATTAAGCTTTCCGTGCGATTAGAGCTTTTTGTGAAAATTAAGCTTTCCGTGCGATTAGAGCTTTTTGTGAAAATTAAGCTCTCCGTGCGATTAGTTTTTAACCGACTTCAAAAAAAGGAGGAGGTTAGGAGGTATGTACACCGATTACTCCTTGGTGTGGTTTTTTTTTGTTTGATGCGGGATGGTGTCGAATTGGTCCCATAAAATTTTTTTTTCGGATAGGCCCAGTAGTTTTTATTTTATGAACATTTTTGTCTGTACTCGATGACTAAATTGAAATGTAGCAAGTAACTTTGATTCACTTCCCGGAAACCGATTGAGCTGAAATTTTGTATACGTATGTAAATTTAATAGCGATATTTCGCAATAAAAAGTGGCCTATGTCCTTTCTCGGGTATCAAAATATCTCTATACCAAATTTCATGCAAATTGGTTCAGTAGTTAAGGCGTGATTGAGTAACAGACAGACAGACAGAGTTACTTTCACATATATAATATTAGTATGGATTTTGAATTTATAATCGGAATGGTATCACAATCGATACTCTTTTGGACATCACTTCTGGTATCACCCGTCGAGCTGCCAAAAGGCAATACTTATAGTGGACAGACTATACATATTTATTTGATGTTTTCACATATTTTTGATCAGTTTTTCCTGTTCTTTCACTGTCCTTGGAATTTTATGACGTAACTCTTATAGGATCATTATGATTCATCGGATAAAGTTTCACAATTATTATTAAAGTTGTGCAATGTTTATAAACAAACATTCCTTTATATACTAATAATAAAAAATAAATATTTCAGGACATTTTTCACACACGGCACTATCTGATCCCATACTAAGCTCTCGCTTGTGTTATGGAAACCAAATGGCTGATAAACAGACATATTATATAATTTTAAATAAAAACTTATATAGATAATTAACACCCAGACACAGAGCAACATCAATGTTCATCACATAAATATTTGCCCTGGGTGGAATCAAACTCACAACGATTGAGTTGAGTTGTTGTAAATGTTTAAAGAATGTTGTGACGATTAGAATAGAATAAATAGAATCTAGAATTCTACAATCTAGAATTCTACAATCTAGAATGTCTTATTGCATACTAGCTTACCGCCCGCGGCTTCGCCCGCTTTGTCTAAAACCTAATAAATTATATACTAAAACCTTCCTCTTGAATCGCTTCGCAATCGAAGTCGCGCAATCAAAGTCGCTTTGTATGTTTAAATCTTTAAAACTACGCAACGGATTTTGATGCGGTTTTTTTAATAGATATAGTGATTCCAGAGGAAGGTTTTAGTACATAATTTATAAGGTGTTACACAAAGTGGGCGAAGCCGCAGGTGGTAAGCTAGTTTTCAATAAATTGTACTTATTTGATAATGAAATTATTGAATTATTATACATATTTACCAAAACAATTCCTTTAAACACAACAGCATGATAATTAGATTTAGGACTCCACCAATGTCACCTTGATAATCAGAATTTTTCACCAAGGGGGTAGAATTTTTTTTGTATAAAGCGCAATTTGTCGGTATTTAAAAATTACTCGTAAAATACTGATATAAAAAAGAAAAATATAAAAGAAAGAAGTAGCTTTCTAAATAATTACAATCCAAATATATTTATAAATCCAAATAAATCAAGAATTAACAAAGAAAAATGCCCAATTTCGAAATTGACATTTGATTGCCAAATTTGTGAGTTTTGAGATAAAATTGATAATAAGTAAAACTTTTTCCATGCACGTACACGATTATAATGTTCAATCAATTAATATTCAAATCCGAATTTTATTTATTAAATAAAATGTAAAGATTTAATTTATATTCAATGTTTTAAAAATCGGTTAACTCAAATTATAGGTTAACATGGACACTCGCGAAAATACAAGTAAACAAACAATTATTGTCATGCTTTACTTACCGGGAGGTTAAATTCGAAAATATATCTTATACAATTAACAAATTAGCACTTCAAAGTAAACAAATATAAATATTTTAGACCAACAACAGCGATTTATGCACTCAAAAATCAAACGCAACGCAAGGAATGCGAAGAATCGGAATACGGCGGCGTTAATGAACTGTGTTTTCATAGACAATTTGACAACACCATAAATATTTCTTTCCACAGATAGAAAATAATGACACAGTGGTAAATATATTTATTTATGGTTTGTTTTTGGTTTTTATCCTGTAAAAATAATTATTGAAATATTTAATAAATTCAATTATTAAAATGAATTTGATAAAAAATCTTGTACCCTACCTACTATTTTATCTATTTAAGTGCAATAGCCAATAGTTACTTAATGATCTAAGGGTATACATAATTATTGGTTGAAAAATATTTACGGTTATTTTAAGTAATTTGGATTTTTTCAATGTTTGTACCTTCATCCATACTTATATTTATTTTTTTAACAAAATTTGAATTAACTTTGATTAATAATTAGGTACTTGATAATTACTAACGATAAATCGATTGCACGCATCAATTCACGCGCATTACTTTTAAGAGTGCTCGATTGTGCGAAGCGTTGCTGTAGTTGGAACATTCAACGTTAGGCAATAAGCCGCAGAATGCGCTCTAGTGCTGTAATTGGAAAACACGGTTAGATTACAAAATAAGTCGGTACCTACATAACTACATCTTTAAACCAAATTTGAATAAATCAGTGATTCAAATTGCGAATTTGCTGCTATAAATAGACGTCTTAAGGTGCTTTTCCACCAATAATGTGCGAGGATGTGTAGCAAGGAATGTGTTTGTTAAGAACAACTCATAACGCTTCATTTAGTTTGAAATTTGAAGCGTTTAGCGTTTGAAGCGATACTATTCAAACACATTCCTCGCTACACATGCTCGCACATTATTAGACGTAGTATATTATTATTAGTCTGTGTCAAGAAGCTTATATCTAAAGCGTCTTATTTACGGTCCATCTTGACGTACGTCCCGCCAAGGTCATACACGATGCACGACGCAAAACGACAGTGAATAGCGTTGACGTACGTCAATAATTATTATTATTATCTTGCTGGATGTGCACGACCAACTTTTCATCCAGCAAGCACCCCCACCACCGCGAACGTCGTGCAGATGGACAGTGAATAGCGCGGACGTACAGCAGATTAGTGTTGCCAACAGAAATTAATGTAAATACTTGGAAACGTGGCCTATTGATATGATTTTTTTGTGATAACTTAGTGAGTACATGAGCAAGCAAGAAACGGTTATTTTTTATTTTTATGTACACAGGAAATCCCAATTATCATTACTTTTGGATCAACCTTGTACACATGGACAGTTTATATTCAGAAGTTATTATTTTAAAAGAACTCCAAGGCGAATTGTTGAATAACACAGATTTTATGCAAAAGTCCACTGCAGAAAAATGGCAATTTATTTAAAAAAAATATCTTGACGAATTTGTTTGTTTAAAAAAAAAAATGATTAGCTATATACTCTCTGTTCCCGCCACTTTAGCAATTACTGAAAGAGTCTTTTCGGTCATGAATGTGAAGTGGCGGGAAGAGAGAAACCGAGCTTCATTAAAAATGAGCTCTTGAAATATATAAATTTAGATTTGGAATGTTTGGATTCATATAATTCATTTAAAAATAATGAAAAATTCTTAGTTACTGCAAAAAGTACAAAAAAATACATTTTTAAAAATATTTATTTACTCTTTATTTACCTCCTTTAAAATCAGATATACTCTATTTCTTCAAATAAAAGTTGGCAACCCTAGCCATGCTTGATGCGCGCACGATCGTCAGTAGGATACATCCAGCACCGCGGCCTTGAGCCGACGTACGTCGGGGATTGACCGTGAATAAGACGCTTAATACACTGGAGATTGCACTATGACCATTAACTTGTCACAAGAAAATATAACCTTGAATGACGTCAGTGTTGTTTTTTGTCTCTTTCTGTGGGTGACCACACTGGTTTGTATATTCAGGATTTTTCGAAATAGAAAAAACTAAAAATCATGGTCTATAAATAATAACGACATATATTTTTAACAGTATTTTTATTATAATTACTGGTCAACTTACAAGAATTATCACCTTTATACGACATATAATTTTAATTGGTAGAGAATGATAGTTTTAAATAACGCTTGATAACTTTTGGCTACAAAGCTTGGATATTAACCGATATACATCATTAACATCCTTTCTAAATAGAGGAAAGTTGTGTTTTGCATCAGATGCTGTTTACCAAATTGTAAGTTACTCAGATCTTCTTTTTAAACGCGTTGCTTCGACGGGTCAACTTCAAGCCAAAAACATCAAATTAAAACTGTTTATAGCAGTATTTTTTTTCTGGGTCGTAATCCTCAGTAATTTTACCCTTGATAGGCACATATATTTCTTTTTACTTCATTTTTTGGAAAGCTGAAATACGTAAAACAAAAAAATATTAGGTTAAAAAGTATAAATTTCAATGTAAAAAAGAACAAACCACAATATGTGAGTGCAATACCGATGTCGTTTGTTGTTTCATTACTAGTATCATCTAGTATAAAAATTTTTAAAATGGTGTTCTAAATGTTCATCATACTTAATATTGTTTAGCAATATATTATCGTCGCTATCCGTAAAAACCCATCATCATGGTTACCTTACTTGTTAAATTTGTTTGTTGAAAACTTGTTGAAAAATGATGAAAGTATTAGGAAAAGAACTTATTTAACATGATTGCTTAGTAAAATGATGATAAATTTGACGATTTTTGCCATTAAAATGATTCTTAACAGGTAAATGCATGAGTATTGAGGAATATTGTAAATAACGTAATTATATACACTTGCCTGTGAAATTATAGGCCAGAATTTGGTGTCCAAAAACTTCTGCAATATTAATATTCGGAAAATATTTATTAAATACGCAACAATATCTTAAATATTCGAAGCGACGCAATTTTTTTGACACTTATGCCATATTGTCAAAGTGAGAGTTGCTACAATTTTATTATGGTAACTACCCATAATCAGGGAGTATCGCTTTTTAATAATTGGTTCAGATACTTATTTTATTTAGCATAAATAATAATTGTCTCATCCAACAATGCTTCTGAATGACGTTGTTGGCAATTTATCAACAAACTCATGTACAAAAACTAACCTTTTGCACAGAATATTACAGCATACATAGTAGCCTTGGGAAAACTTCGTATTAACAGTGGCAATACCAAGTTAGATGTGAAAGTGATAGAACACAACAATTTTCTTGTTACACGTCAAATGTTCATACCGAAATCTCCAGTGTATAAGATATAAGCTTCTTGGTCTGTGTTATTAGTGTAATTTGAAATAAGTAATCAAAAATTTATTATGTAGTTCCAATAGATGGCGTTATTACTATTCGGATATTTAGACTACGCGGGCGAAGCCGCGGCTAACAATATTATAGGTAAAAATTACTACTTATATTTGAATAGAAATGGTATGATGCAATTTTATTTTATCACACTTTATCGATTCACATAAAATTTATATTTTATTGTTTTTGAAATATGTAACTATATGGTAAAATGTTAGGTGGGTTTTTATTTATCATATTGTGTGAGTAAATACTATAATCACCTATGTCCTATAATGTACTTTAATATTTTAACTACTGCTTAAGAGGGAGGATATGTAGTTTACATAGATAGACACGGGATCACGGGTGTAAACTCGGCCGAGTTTTGAAAGTATCGTCCCGGAATTGCGGAATCAGCAGCCTTTCGTTTCGTTAATTTCGTATTTATAATTATGTCTAAATAATTATAGATTGGTAACGTAAAAATTTATAAATAAATATTCTCTCTTTTCAGATTTTGCTCATCCAACATTTGAAATAACCGTCAATATAGACGGCCGTATAGATCTGGGGCCAAAATGGAACTACGAAATAAATATATCTACGGACAAAGTCCCCCAACAGTATAAACTTTTAGAATCAGCTATAATACGGACAAACAAAAACACCGACAGCGAACTTGTTCCTTATTCAAATTCAAACGCCATTTTGAATAATACGAAACTCAATATACCGAATAATTATTTCGATTTCGATCTATCTAAAATATTTGAAAGCAATGAAAACACGACAAACGTTAAAAAAGAAGATGAACCTATTACACAATCATTAAGCTCCATTAACGATAGAGACTTTAAAACAATTAAAGAAATAGCACAAATTAAAGAGAGGATTAATCAGTTAAATAGAACCAAATCAGTAACAGAAAATATTATTAGAACTAAACACAACTCAAGTCGTTTAAAGAAAGAGAAGCGAAAGAAAAAAAGAGATGAAGATCAGGAAACATTTAGCGATCATGAAAACTTTAAATTTGATGATCAAAACACAAAGAAAAAGAAAACTAAAAGAAATAGGCATAAGGATATAACGAGAGGTGGTTATGTAAGTAGAGCAGTATACAGGGCCCGAAAAGTAAAAGAGGATACTAAAGTTTATGATTTCACAGTACATATTTATAAACAAACATTGAAAGTATTCGATGGCATCGAAAAGAAAACTGATAATGAAAAACTGAAGCGTAAAGTAAGCGCTTTAAAGCGTAGCTACAAAGAGAGATTCGGTGATTTTCTGAAACAAACATACAATCACACGTTGAAAACAAAACTGGGCAAACAAAAAGTTATTTTAAACACAATTGATATGTCGAATAAACTGTTGCAACGGTTGGTGAATCATTTATTACATGACATGGACCGCGAGATTCTACGCACAAATTTAGGCACAGTTAACGTCTTTCAAAAAGAAGTGGATAAAGAAAAAGCAATAGAAAATATACACGCGTGTAAAAAGCTCGGTGTGTGTAGACAGAATGATGATTTCAGCGATTTCTTAGTTGAAATTCTTAGAATTATAATACAAACTGATGATACAAAAGTTAAACAAGCTATGGACGCTTTAGTCGAAGCATATCTAGGAGCTGATATCGATGAGATTCTTGAACCTAATCTTCAAATTAAATTCAAAAAGGGTTTAGGAAAAACCGAAGTTTGGGATGCGTTTATGAGTCGTGCTATGTTCGTCGTTTTAAGGAATATAATAAAGAATAAAAATAAACCAATTGTAGTTATGAACCAACAGGATAATGTACTCGCAAATAAAACAATAGCGTTGTATGATATCATTAATATTCTGAATGAGAAATTGCCGAAATCTGAGAATGAAAAGGAATGGGCGGGTATGAAAAAGGACTTGGTTGATTGGTCGGAAGGTAGACATAATAATATTTCGCTTATAGCAAATAGTTATGTTAATCACGTTGTAGAAAAGGCTCTAAGAAAACTGGATTATGACACTCGAGCGAAAATCAATGAGAGTATGGCTGTGTTGCTGTCCCATATAAACTAAAATAGTTGTTGATATAAGAAAATTTTGAAAAATATCGGTATTTTATTTTATACTAGTGGTCCACCCCGGCTTCGCCCGTGGTACATATTTCGCAATAAAAGGTAGCCTATGTCCTTTCTCGGGTATCAAAATATCTCCATAACAAATTTCATGCAAATTGGTTCAGTAGTTTAGGCGTGATTGAGTAACAGAAACAGACAGACAGAGTTACTTTCGCATTTATAATATTAGTATCGATTTGTTTTTTTCTGTTCTGTGGATAGAACTTTTAACAAATTTCATTGCCTTGGGATGGATCACATTTAAACTAACAATATATTATGTAAATAACTAACGAAACGAGCTGATATTGAGTACGTATCATATTATCACAGACTAATAATAATATACCACGTATACAATATTATCATATTCTGTTCCACAGTTACCATCAAGTATTTTGCACAATAAATTAATAATAATTTCTCAATAAATCATTTCAATTAAGTAAAATTAGGAAGAAGAAATATTTAAGTAATTAATCGACAAACAATCTAATGAAAATTAGGTTTTATAATATGAAGGTAATTGTAAAAATTATATTATTTAATTAATGTAAACTTACGAAAAACAGATGGCGCTATTTTAAATAATAAACTATTTAGTGTTCACATAGATGGAGCTAAAATAAAAATGTCATCTAGGAAAGCCAATTACTAGCGAAGCTCACTGTACTCTATAATATTGTCTCTGAGTAGTTCCAATAATAACACAATCTTTTTTGGTTAATACTATTATACCTACTATATCGAAATATACCTACATTTTTATATGGTGTAAAAATAAAAACCACACATTAAGTTACAATTTTTATGAAATTTTGTTATTAGGTACCTTATATTCTAAACACTGTACATAGGTAATAAATAAATTTGATTTGATGTTTTGTACAATTAACAATATACGAAACACGTTAATATCAACAATATGTCATTAGCTCATCTTCAGAGCAGGCCTTCAGACAGCACTCCATAACGATCTGCCGCTTGCCGCGACTGGCAGTCCGCGCCGCACGTGGCGCCAACCAGGGCGCTTTGTGACTCGCTTCTGTCTCCAGTGCTAACCAGGGCCCTACGTGCTTGTCTGCTTTGTTACTGTCTCGAGCTAGTTGCGCTAACCAGGCATTATCAGTCTTATAATTCGATTCAGTGTCCAATGCTAAACCTACTCCAGTAGTTTCCCTTAGCCAAGGTTTTGTCATAATATAAGGACTGGCCTGACTCCTGTCCAACAGCCAACCGTTGTCTCGCTTCTCGTCATATCCACACACCATCGCCAGCGCCGACGCCAGCCGCCGTCCACAGTACACATTCGGCTCTGCTCTCGCCAGCAGTACCAAAGACAACAGAACGATTTGTACCTTCATTGTATCGAGGGTGGATTGTGAATGTGAGCTTGCAACACATTTTCGCGGTTTTATACTTATTAAGATCATGAATATTCAGGAGATTCATTGATATTTTACACTTGAATGGGATTTTGTGTAGGTTCCCTGCAAGGAGTACGTTATACCTGTTACGTAGCCTATCAAAACACCTACATTGTACATGATTGTACGCACTGTATACATAAATTTAGGTCATACATCCCCCAACTGAATAAAGCCATAATAATATCAAAATCATGCTAAAAAAATGTTACTTTTGAATAGTTAACTCTTTTTCCTACTGAGAGTAATTTATGTGACTATGAAAGAGATTTTTTTGAAGCAAGAATGATAAAAAGTACCATATTTAGAATTATTAAGGAGATCTATAATACGACCAAGCTAAATATGTATACTAATCATGGAGTTACTATACCTAACGACGATAACTTGAGTTATGTTTAAAATTATTATCAAGTGTTTTGAAGTTAATCAATGGCAACGAAATCGTAGGTATGCGTCTATAAAATACAGCAATAGTTAATACTTCAAAAACAAATAATTATTTTATAGCGAATAAAGTGGTAATTACAGCAATTTCAATCCGGCTTTATTCGTCGTAGGCCATTGAAAAGTTACATTTGGGGTTTGGGGTTGCGTTTTTTAGACTTTAGTGGACGCAATTTTTAATTCTTTGATGTGTAAAAAAATTCGTCAAATATATATATTTTTCGATATTCGATATACTGAACATTTTCTATTATAACTTTTTATTTATAGTCCTACCACAATAAGTTACTGCGCCAAAGTTGTAGAAAATTTGATTTTCAAACAAAAAATATACCCTTCGTAACGAGCCATTTCGAACCCTAATTTCATAATGGCAGCCGTGGGACAAGGTTGGCGACCCCACTAACTTGGTTTTAGCTTTACACTACACACCAAAAAAAAAAAAAAAAATTGCTTTCTCAAAACGCAAGGTAAAGGCCTAAGAAAATGTAACATTTCAATGGACTATCGCATTTTTTAAAGTGAAACTTTTATTACATCGTCTCAAACTTTTTGGTCTGTGTAGCGCATGTCGCGTGTATCGCGGCTGCCGAGTAGTTATACCTACTCGACAGCCGACCGTCACGCGACATGCGCTACACAAAGCAGTGTTCGGAACCGTTCGAACAGTTTCACTTACCGTGGTTTCATAAAACCACACAACATTTTTTTTTTTAATTAGCGAATTAGGAATTTTTATCGTCACTTAACTATGAGATACTGACATGAAAATGGGGGATATAATTGACTATCTAAATAAATAAAATGCAAAAACATTAAAATTGTCTTTACCACTTTATTTGCTTTCGAGTATTGACCTTTTTCTCCTAGTGTGAAAATCTTGCATAAATACCACACCCAATTCCCTAAGGGAAAGAGCTAAATCTTCTATATCTTGCATAGATATAACAGCCCCTTGGGAACGAACCGTGGGTTATATTGGGTTCCTACCGACTAAAACGTCATTATTTTCCGTCGAGTCGCTGTGCAACTACATGCTAATTTCGAGCATAATCATACACAATATGTGTTTCGCCAACATGATGTTGTTATGATATGATAATCTAATATATAGATATAAAAATGTGCTAGACGCTAACACAACCGTAATAAAGTTGAATATCGCATGCGCTATTTGATTGCGTTCGAGCTCGAAACTAAATCTCGTGAGGCTCAATTCTTATTTCGTTTATAACTAAAGTAATAATTGATCTTCAGAAAAAATATCTTGGGATTGGATAGTAAACTATATTTTCTTATTGTTAACATTTATTTTAGACATAAAGTCCAAGTAAATCTTTAAAAAAATTTAATAATCCTTAAAAAAGGCATAATTTTTGAATAAAAAATGAATCGAGCGAAAATTTTACAACTATGTAACTATGTAACTATGTACATGGAAAGAAAAAGACCCAATAAATCATAATTCATAAATACTAAAGTTCCATTTTTATTGTATGTGTGACTGTTTCAGAATATTAATGCAAATTCACATAAAATTTAGGGAGCCTCCTCTTAAACATAAAATGTTAGTATTTGCTGACGAATTAAAACTGCAACACTAATATTATGTTTGTTTTCAAATGGATCTGCCTTAGGTATCTGAGTATTATAGTAAATAAATAAAACTCTGCACTCGTATTTTTTTCATATCGATTCTACCAGCACAAATTTAATCTTTTTAACAAAATAAAAGCATTACAAGTCATATCCAGATTGAAATATTATTATATGTAATCAAAAATTTAAATAACTAGCTTTTGCCCGTCGCATCGCTCGCATGCATTTACTTTTGAAATGATTTTCTGGACCGATTATAAAGAATCATCTATCGTCTAGTACCTAGTTGATTTAGGATCAAAATAAGATTTTTTTTCTCAAATTCTTTTCTATATATAAAATAAATTAGTGTAAAGTCTCGTGTCTAGTGGGGTAAGGGGCAGATGCATTATGCATACATTTGTTTCACTGATCGATTTTCTTTACGAACAACTGACAAGTACATAGGTGAATACTTGATCAGCCTTCTGTGTCCTGCCAGACCGAGACATTTATTCGCCTCCACCGGGAATCGAACCCAGGAAATCAGTTCTATGCTGATATATGCCTGAGAAAAGTATTGATAGTTTTTAATTAAAAAAAACAAATAAAACAACTTCTTATAAAAAAACATTTTATTTCACCGAAGTACATATTTACATCTTATAGATAAGTAACTTAGCATGTCTTAAGTCTTAACATACATAACTAAATAAAAATCAACCTTAATTTATGTAATCCTAAAGGCATCAAATAATTTTGCGAAGAAAAAACTTTCCCTGCAAGGTTTCCCTGTACTACTAACTTTCTAACGTATAGAAAGAGATAGCATATTTGTAATTTCTTATGTGCGAGCGAAATAGTTTTATTTCACTTTAATCTGCAAAATTATTTGATACGGTTTTTATATAAAAGTGTATGAAACATAATTTCATAATATTATGTATTCTTATATCAAAATTATATAATATCTTAGTATCTATTTTCTTCATTAATTTATTTTATTTGAGGTTAGTGACATAATTATAATATTTTATTTTATTTCTAATGGGGTTTGGGGAAAATAAATGTAATATATCCGAAGTTTTAATAAATTTTATATTTATTAAAACTTCGGATATATTATTTGCGATTATCATATAAAAAAGTAATAGTTTGAATTTAGGTTAAAATTTGCAATATTTTCAAAAAGATGCACTTTATTCTTTTAAATTTGCTAAAACTGCGTTTCTATTTCTTCAAACAAACAAAATTTTGTTTCATCTTTTCTTTCCTTTAAAAAAGATGCAATTTCTCTTCTATTTCTTAATAAAAATTCAAAATCTTTCTATTATTTCAAATTAAAACAAAATCTCTTTTTCCTCCAAATGCAATATACCACATATCTCTAACTAATCTCTAACTATAACCATATCTCTAACTAAGGGCCGATTTTTCAATGCTTGATTAAAACTTATCCGTCCAATAAAGTATTACACGATAATATTAAAATGTCACGTAAACTGTCAAATACGGGCAATTAGAATACGTTTTTAAAATGGTAGTTTTATACATTATTCGACGAATAAGTTTTAACCAAGGATTGAAAAATCAGCCCTAATAACTATAAAAATACATCTATTCATCCAATGTAAATTCTCCATCTGATATACTGTCCAAATCATTCTGTCCTTTCGTCAACAAATCATCAAGAGTTATTTTGTCATTTTTATCATTATCTTGATTTAACTGATTGTTTAAATCGTTATTTTCATTTAACGGATTGTTTAAATCGTTATTTTGGTTTAACTGATTGTTTAAATCGTTATTTTGGTTTAATTGTTCGTTTATATCGTCCATAAGCTTATTATCATCCATGTCAGTATCGCTGACGTCTTCCAAGTCGTCCATATTGAAATTGTCACTGTCAACATCACCATTTTTGTCAAATTCGTGAATATTTTCAGTATTTCGACTAATTTCTTGCGTGTTATTCAATGCGTCAATTTTGTCGGAATTTGCGGTACTTTCTGTACTGTTTGTCTCAACGTGGTAAATTTTGTCGAAATTACCGTCTGTTGACGCAATTTTATTTGTTTCTGCTGTTTGATTTGTATTTGCACTAATATTTTCTGCATTATTTATGTTCATTTTATCAGTATTTGTATCACCGATCGCGTTTTTACTAATATCTTCTGTTTTTGTGTCTTCTTGACTTAAATTGTCTGCACTGTTTATATTATCACTGTTATTTTTCGAATCATTTGATATTTTACTGTTATTTTCTACCACATTTTCTTTAACACTCGTATTTTCTTCATAATTACAAGTATTATTTAAATTTTCCGCACCATCACTACACGCTTTAACCGTATTACTCATTGCAGCGCATTTTACGTCATTAACAGCTTCTAAAACCGACTTATCACCTATATTAGCTCCACTATTGCTTTTACTACCTTCTAAATTGGTGTTTTCACTACAATTTTCAACGCAACTTACACTAAGTGCTTCTACGCTATTCACGATATCATTTATACTGGTAGAGTTTATGCTTTTTGCAGTTTTGGATGAATCTTTAGTTAGTATTATATTTTTACTCGTATTTTCCGCATTTTCTGTATTTAATAATTCATCTTTTCTACTTTCTTCTTTAATAATATCAGATTCTTTTAAATTTTCATCAATACTTGTTATTGCTGTATCACCATTGTTGATATCATTTCCAATTTCTTTATTTTTAGATACAGAATCATTTATTTGTGCATTTTTATCTTCAGTATCTAATCGTAAATTAGAATCTTCACTATTATGATTTCTTTCTTCACTTTGATTTTCAACTTGATTTAAATTTACTGATGTATCATTTTCTCCATTTAAGTCTGTATTTGAAGATTCATTTTGTGTTTTATCTTTTGATTCATTAGTTACATTTTCATCTGAATCTGTTAAATTATCATTTTTTACTTTTTCTTCTAAATTTAACGTTGTATCTGTATCTAGTAAAGTTTTTAGTTCATCTCCTTTTAAATTTTGTAAAATTGACGTTTCTGCTATACTATCTATGCTATTTGTTGAAGTGTCATCATTAATATCTTTATTAAAACTTAAGCTACTTTTTAAATTACTTGTGTTACTTTGTACTGTATCAAATTCATCGTTAAAACTCGTTCTATCGCTATCATAGTCCGTCTCTTTCTGACTGAAGACGTTAAGTATTTTAATGCTAACGCTGTCTCTTTCACTCTTATCGTCCCCCAAATTGTGTATAATACTATCGATATCTAGTCGAAAATCACTATCAACTTCACTAGCGTTTAATATTGAATCGAACGCGTTCTCCATTTTGACTTTCCGCTTTTTCTTCGGCACTTTTCCCAGGCATTTCTCGGAGAATATTGTTTTTAGCGCTATAGATGATAGACTGTCAACTTTTCGTCGTTTTTCCATATGAATGTCTGATTCGTCTGTGCCTGAATCAGAATCCCAATGTACATAATCTTCTAGTTCAAAAGAATTGGTTATATCGTCACGAATGACGACCATTTTGTCCTCACTTAGTAGGGAAGTGCGTTGTTTGTTTTGGTACGGGTATACGCAGTTTTTGTCGAGACCGTATGGCTGAAAATAAAGAAATAATTATTAGTTTATCTGTAAAATTATTAAAGAATATTTTTTATACAGGTATTAAATGATCTGTGGTATAGACAATTTTTAAAATCGTTTGGATTACTTCATCAGTTTTTGCTTTTAGGTTTGAAAATATCATTTGGTATATTAGGAAAATATGATATCTCATTTTAGATATTAGAATTTGAATTTTGATAGAATGAATTGAAAAGCTTTATATGTTACTTATAAATTTTTTCAATGTTGAGATTCTACTAACTATTAAGTATAAGAAATAGATAACATAGTAATCATTTGATCAAAAAAATATACATATTAATCCTTATTTTACATACACCTATTATAGTATATAAAAAAGCAACTTAACCGATGTCAAAATGTATTCTAATATAAACTACTAGGTTTCCGCCCGCGGCTTCGCCCGCGCAGTCAAAGAAAAACCCGCATAGTTCCTGTTCCCATGGGATTTCCGGGATTGCGTCATTTTCCCGGGATAAAAAGTAGCCTATGTACTTTCTCGGGTATCAAAATATCTCCATGCCAAATTTCATGAAAATTGGTTCAGTAGTTTAGGCGTGATTGAGTAACAGACAGACAGACAGAGTTACTTTCGCATTTATAATATTAGTATGGATTATATTATACTACAATACTCACACAAACAACACGCGACACGTCAAAGTGTCCATCATCCCGCTCGACAAGTAATGGATCGCATCGAACCGTGCGAACGTGCAACGGTTTCAGACGTTTCCTTACAGACGGCTGTATCATTATTGATGATAAAGTTGTTGATGGACCTGTAAATATAATTTATTTATTTATGGAACACACAACAATAAACACACATTACATTATACATATATTATAGGATGACATTATCTAATTAATTGTATCTTATGTATTTATCAATTATAGGTGTACACAACAATCACATTAATTTAATTTTTTTTATTTAATTTAATTTAATAGTTTATTTACTTCCTAGGACACGCGTAAACAAGATTTTCCTTTTAAAACTGATATTCCAGAGAGAATATCAGTATAAAGAGCAGGATTAAGAATATATTTATACTAGCTTTCCTGCCGCGGCTTCGCCCGCGTTAAAGAAAAACCCGCATAGTTCCCGTTCCTGTGGAATTTCCGGGATAAAACCTATCCTATGTGTTAATCCAAGTTACCCTCTATATGTGTGCTAAATTTCATTGTAATTGGTTCAGTAGTATTTGCGTGAAAGAGTAACAAACACACACACACACATCCTCAAAAACTTTCGCATTTATAATATTGCATAGCATCGCATCGCTGTGCCGGTTGGAGTGGGTGTTAGGTTTTTTCGTTACGGAATTTTTGCATTCGGTCGCCGCGCTCAAAGTCTGAGATAAAAGCTATGCAAAAGCTTAAAAAATGTGTGCGTGTACTAGTGTACACACGTAAGAAGTAAAACTACTTTACAACCTTATTTTTCAAAAAATAATTTACTATATGCAACTTTACAGAAATAAGTCGAATCACGCGTGGTAGGGATAAGAAAAAGATGGCGCGTATCGGAAAAATGTCACGCGTAACGAAAAAATGTTACACTAAATTTTTTACCAACCCCGATAAAGAAGTTTCACTTCAAAAACTTACGTTTATTACATCTGGGCATGTGTCCGTGCATACGCGCTTTGCTGTTAAATGGTTTCTTACAATACTTGCATTCCACAGTCGCTGTAAATATAAAGAATTATTATTAACAAGCGGTCCGCCCCGGCTTCGCCCGTGGTACCTACATGTTTAAACTATCCTATCTCTCAAGTTGGATCGAACTGCACATGGTGTGCGAATTTTATTATAATCGGTTAAGTGGTTTAGGAGTCCATTGAGGACAAACATTGTGACACGAGATTTGAGAGGTTTCCATAACACAAGCGAAAGCTTAGTATGGGACCAGATCGTGCCGTGTGTGAAAATTGTCCTGAAATATTTTTATTTTATTTAATAAATAAATGTGTGAGTTTGGGTAAAACCGCGAGGAACAGCTAGTAACTTAAAATAGCTTAGAGATAAACTACGATAACATGGCGCGCCCCTCCAAATTACTGTTTCAATGTGTGTAGTGAAATACAAATATTTAAATATTATATTATTATTATTTATAAATAATAATAATATAATATTTAAATTATTAATTTTTATATATTATTATATTATTTATTATGAATTTCACAAATACTTTCAAACGTTTTGAATTTTGGAGGGGCGCGCCATGTTATCGTAGTTTATCTCTACTCTCTTTAACTTCAGTATCTTTGACATTACTTGTTCGTTTACTCTCCGTGACACATTTATGCCGATCTAATTCTTTGCTCGTTGCAAATGTCTTTTTGCACTTGTTGCATTTGTGTATTGTTTTTTCAGGTCTGAAAAATAAATAAAAACATTTGGGAATTATGTATAAAAATATAGAAGAGTTTGTTTGTTTGTTTGCTTGAATGTGCTTATATCAGGAACCAAGGGTCCCATTAGAAAAAAAATTCACTGATATATAGTCCATTTATCGAGGAATATAACGCTAATAGTAGTTTTAATTTTCTATACATAAAAAAAGTAGTGTAAATTAAGCTTAGACTTTAATAATTTCTTGTAGATAATTTACGGAAAGCAAAAAAAGTGATTTAAATCATTCAATGTTTTTATATCTTCTCTTTTCATATTCAAAGTAGTAGCAACTGTTTGTCTGTTCGCGATAAACTCAAAAACTAGTGAACCAAGTTAAATTCCAATTTCACCTACTAAAAAATACAGTCAACATGAAAAACCACATTTTATGAAGCCAGTTAACATTATCATATCAGAAAAAAAAAACAGCGATGTGCCGAGCACACGTGTCAGAAGTGAAACTTCATTGCAAAGATACCAAAATCATCGCCTTACTCCATGACGTGACGGTATTGTCATGACGCGACCTTCAAATTTTACTCTCAACGCGCCTAAAGAAATTTTACTTCAAAAATACTTACACTTTATGCGTCCTCATATGATTGTTCAACGACACACCAATGTGATATTTCTTCTTGCAAATCTTACAAGGCACCTTGTTTTCTATGACGTCATCGTTGTCATCATCCACTATATCAGGACATGATGTTCTAGTCGCTCTAGTTTCTACTATTCTGAAATAAATAATACAATTTTATACATTTTTAGGGTTCCGCCACACCCCGGACACTCCATACAAAATTATCGTTTTGACAGTCACATTGTAGAGACTGCAAATGTGTGTTAACGCTTTATGGTTGGCACATTTGTGACTAGCGTAAAGAAATTCGCGTTTTCCTGATGAAATACATCCGTAAACAGCACGATATCTAACCATTTTCTACGAAAAACGATAATCACAAATCCAAAATAATAAAATTACTTTAAGTCAATTTGATTAATGTTGTCAATCTTCGTTGCGTATCGTCCTTGTAGAAAAATATGGACCATTTTTAGCCTGATCGTGCGGGGTGAGGTAAGTGTTTAATTTTGGCGGGAGGCGGAGAGTGTCCGTTCTGTAGCGTTTAGCTACTATTATGTATTCTGTGGTTCCGTGCCGAAAGGGTAAAATGGGACCCTATTACCAAAGAGAATACAAATACTACGTAAGACCTATTACTGAGATTTGCAGTCTGTCTAAAAGGCTGTATTTCATGAACCATGAAAGTTAGACACTTTAAATTCTATACTAATATTATAAAGCTGAAGAGTTTGTTTGTTTGAACGCGCTAATCTCAAGAACTATTAGTTCGATTTGAAAAATTCTTTCGGTGTTAGACAGCCCATTTTTCGAAGAAAGCTATAGGATATATTTACGTTAAAACCAACAGAAGCGGAGCGGAGTAAAACCGCAGGGCACAGCTAGTTATAAATAAATTGTAAGGCGGAAAAGAGTCTAATCTTTGAAATTAACAATAAAAATTGCATTTGAATGTTACAAAAGCAATCCATACTAATATTATAAATGCGAAAGCAACTCTGTCCGTCTGTCTGTTACTTAATCACGCCTTGACTATTGAACCAATTTGCATGAAATTTGGTATAGAGATATTTTGATACCCGCGAAAGGACATAGGTTTTATCCCGGAAATCCCACGGGAACGGGAACTATGCGGGTTTTTCTTTGACTGCGCGGGCGAAGCCGCGGGCGGTAAGCTAGTATAATATAAATTTAATTAATTTCCATGTAGTTACTAACTTGACTTTCTTTGGTTGGACATCGGATCTTTTCTGAACTTCCTTCTCCCTTGTCCTTTTCAATGTATTACTTGATGAACTATCGTCCCTCTAAAACAAAAATTTTAATAAAAATTAGTCTATTGTTAAAAAAATATCCATCAAACAAATCACTACATAGTATAAAACAAAGTCGCTTTCTCTGTCCCTTTGTATGCTTAAATCTTTAAAACTACGCAACGGATTTTGATGCGACTTTTTTTAATAGATAGAGTAATTCAAAAAGAAGGTTTTAGTATATAATTTATTAGATTTTAGACAAAGCGGGCGAAGCCGCGGGCGGTAAGCTAGTATCACAATAATTAACATGAATCTTACCCTTTTTAATATTGATTTTGGTTCTGGCTCTGTCACTGTTCTGGTTTTCTGTAAAAACACATAATTTTCTTGTTTAAAATATAAATCTTAATATACATAAATCTCGTGTCACAATATTTGTCCTCAATGGACTCCTAAACCACTTAACCGATTACAATAAAATTCGCACACCATGTGCAGTTCGATCCAACTTGAGAGATAGGATAATTTAAACATGTAGGTACCACGGGCGAAGCCGGGGCGGACCGCTAGTTTAAAATAAAAATTAAATTGATATGGATATTCATATGGTATTTAACAAAAGTACAAAAAAGACCTTGCAACTGTATTTATAACCGTAAAAACTTGTATAAAGTATGTTAATACAGACAATAAACTATCTCTGTAAAGATAAACTACGATAACATGGCGCGCCCCTCCAAATTACTGTTTCAATGTGTGTAGTGACATCCTTACGAAGGAGTTTGTATGTAGTTGTACGTATTCGTCTTTAGTACTTTACGTCCAGATTTGTTGGTCAACTAATCATAAGTTGCCGAGCGCCCAAGACAACGCACGTGTCGTTTTCATACAATACGTCAGTGCAGCGCCATTACTAATAATAATGAGCGATTAGAGCGTGACTAGTCGAGCAACAAATCCGTGGATTTGTTTTTGTTTGACGGCCGTCTCATTACGCACACATGCGTTGTGAATCTTGGTGGTGCATTGTAAATACTTTCACAAATACTTTCAAACGTTTTGAATTTTGGAGGGGCGCGCCATGTTATCGTAGTTTATCTCTACCATCCTACTAATATTATAAATGCGAAAGTTTGTGAGGATGTGTGTGTGTGTGTGTGTTTGTTACTCTTTCACGCAAATACTACTGAACCGATTACAATTAAATTTAGCACACATATAGAGGGTAACTTGGATTAACACATAGGATAGGTTTTATCCCGGAAATCGCACGGGAACGGGAACTATGCGGGTTTTTCTTTGAAAACGCGAAGCCGCGGGCGGAAATCTAGTATTTTATAAAGATCTGATCAGCCGTTTTCGCGTGAAAGATTAACAAACACCAAACATTCCTACAAACTTTAGCATTTTATATATTAACTAGCTTCCGCCCACGACTTTGTATGTGCATCCCGTTTTTCCCCGTTCCCGCAAGAATTTCGGGAAATCCTTTCTTAGCGGATGCCTACGTCCTAACATCTACCTGCATGCCAAATTTCAGCCCGATACGTCCAGTGGTTTGGGCTGTGCGTTGATAGATCACTATTTCAGTCACTTTTGAGTTTTATATACATATATAGATAAATATCTCCGGAACTTACCAGAACTTTTTCCTGTATTTTCTCCGGTTTTGTATTACGTCGTGTCATAGCTTCCGCTTTCTTGATTTTATCCGATTTTGAACTATTTAACAATTCCTGCAGTTCTCTGCTTATACCTTTCAACTTTTCTTGCTGTAAACATCAAAGAAATTGAATTATATGATTATATTGAAAATTGTAATAAAAATCTGTTGCGTAGTTTTAAAGATGCATACGTAGGGATAGAAGATGTCAGGCAGCATTGTATTATACTATGTATTGTTTAGATATAAATCTCTATAATATAAAAATGAATCCCAAAATGTGTTGGTAAGCGCATAACTTGAGAACGGCTGAACGGATTTCGATAATTCTTTTTTTATTATATTCCTTGAAGTACGAGGATGGTTCTTACGTAGAGAAAACGTAAATATGTACCACGGGCGAAGCCGGGGCGGACCGCTAGTAAACTAATATAGTAAAAAAACACACACACTTAAACTGATAAATTATTTACTGACCGGTTGGCTTGGTTGGTACACTGCCTTCCAAGCCAGAGGTCGTGGGTTCGATTCCCACCCGGGGCAAATATTTGTGTGATGAACATAGATGTTTGCTCTGTGTCTGGGTGTTAATCCATACTAATATTATAAATGCAAAAGTAACTCTGTCTGTCTGTTACTCGATCACGCCTAAACTACTGAACCAATTTTCATGAAATTTGGTATGGAGATATTTTGATACCCGAGAAAGGACATAGGCTACTTTTTATCCCGGGAAAATGACGCAATCCCGGAAATCCCACGGCAACGGGAACTATGCGGGTGTTTCTTTGTCTGCGCGGGCGAAGCCGCGGGCGGAACGCTAATTAAAAATAAAAATTAAATTGATATTCATATGGTATTTAACAAAAGTACAAAAAAAGACCTTGTAACTGTATTTATAACCGTAAAAAATTGCATAAAGTATGTTAATACAGACAATAATCTATCTCTGTACTGAATTTCATAAAGATCCGATCAGCTGTTTTCGCGCGAAAGACTTACTAAAAATAAACATTCCTACAAACTTTAGCATTTTATATATTAACTAGATTTCCGCCCGCGGCTTCGCCCGCGTTTTCAAAGGAAAACCCGCATAGTTCCCGTTCCCGTGGGATTTCCGGGATAAAACCTATCCTATGTGTTAATCCAAGTTATCCTCTATATGTGTGCTAAATTTCATTGTAATCGGTTCAGTAGTTTTTACGTGAAAGAGTAACAAACATCCATACATCCTTACAAACTTTCGCCTTTATCTTCTTATATATAAAATTCTCGTGTCACAATGTTAGTCTGCATACTCCTCCGAAACGGGTGGACCGATTCTCATGAAATTTTCTGTGCATATCGGGTAAGTCTGAGAATCGGCCAACATCTATTTTTCATATGTACCACGGGCGTAGCCGGGGCGGGCCGCTAGTAATATATATTAGATTAGATTAGATATTAGATATATTAGACTAACTGCTCCGCGCGGTTTCACCCACGTGGCTCCACTCCTGTTTGTTGTAGTGTGATGATATATAGCCTATAACCTTCCTCGATAAGTGGGCTATCTAACACTGAAACTTGAAAGAATTTTTCAAATCGGACCAGTAGTTCCCGAGATTAGCGCGTTCAAACAAACAAACAAACTCTTCAGCTTTATAATATTAGTATAGATAAATATCTCCGGAACTTACCCGAACTTTTTCCTGTATTTTCTCCGGTTTTGTATTACGTCGTGTCATAGCTTCCGCTTTCGAGCTAATTAACAATTCACGAACTTCTTTGCTGAGACCTTTCGGCTTTTCTTGCTGTAAACATCAGCAAAATTGAATTATACGATGATATTTAAAATAGGAATAAAAAATGTGTGCGTGTACTAGTGTACACACGTAAGAAGTGAAACTTCTTTATGACCTTATTTTTCAAAAAATAATTTACTATGTATATGCAACTTTACAAAAATACGTCGAATCACGCGTGGTAGGGATAAGAAAAAGATGGCGCGTAACGGAAAAATGTCACGCGTAACGAAAAATGTTACAATACATTTTTTTCCAACCCCGATAAAGAAGTTTCACTTCAAAAATATGTTGCATAGTTTTAAAGATCAAAGCATACATAGGGATAGAAGATGGCAGGCAGCATTTGTATTATACTATGTATTTTACAGAAAATAAACTAATATAGTTCAAAAAACACACTACAACTCATAAAATTATTGTAGTCACAAATCCTTGATAAGTGTACAAAGTTTGAATTAAATCTGTCCGTTTAGAGTGGGTCAAAATCGAGTGTAAAGGAGTCGGTTACATACAAACATACAGGTGAAGCTAATCACTACATAGTATAAAACAAAGTCGCTTTCTCTGTCCCTACGTCCCTATGTATGCTTAAATCTTTAAAACTACGCAACGGATTTTGATGCGGTTTTTTTTTAATAGATAGAGTGATTCAAGAGGAAGGTTTTAGTATATAATTTATTAGGTTTTAGACAATGCGGGCGAAGCCGCGGGCGGTAAGCTAGTACAATAATATTACCTTCACTGGAACGACAGGCTCCTTTTTAACTTTAAAATCTTTTCCTTTGATAACTTTTCCCTTTTTCTTTGTATTTGATGTGGTTGTTTCCTTTTTTACATAAACAGGTTCTGTTATACCGAGAATGCAATCGCCTGCATCTGGCTGAAAGTAAAAAAATTGCTTTAATTACTTATATACACTTAAAGTAAGTTGTCATGACAAATAAAGTTCAAGTTTGAGTTCAAACTCAAACTTAAACCTATATCCTAATCTCAGGTTGAATTACACAATTATTTTGACGACGCGGTTGGCGCAGTGGTAATGTAACTGCCTACTGAGCCGACGGTCCCGGGTTCGATCCCCGGTCAGGGCAAATATTTGTGTGATGAACTCAATTATTTGTTCTTGGGTCTGGGTGTTATTATCTATATATGTATTTATTAAATATTATATTATATTTATCGTCGCCTAGTACCCACAACACAAGCCTTAATTGAGCTTACTGTGGGACTAGGTCGATTTGTGTAATAATGTCCTATAATATTTATTTATTTATTATTTATTATTTATTTATGAAATGAATAAATGGACTATTTTCAAAGATGGCTATAACAACAATTAAGTCATGCAGGAACAATCCTTCTAGTAACAAAATTATGTTCCAAGCCCGAATAAGTAATTTTCAGCATTGTTTATTTCAAACACATTTGTATTTGAATACATGTGCTTTAAAAGGTAGATGTATAGCGGGCTATTGCTTTAAAATTTAGGGATGTAACGATACCGATACCGATATATCGGCCGATATAATCGGAAAGCCGATATATCGGTATCGCCGATTATAAAACAACCGATATTGAAATCAAACAATTCAAAAAACCGCGCCCAATGAACGATGCCGGAGGTCACCCGCGCGCGCAAGTTTAACTGACTTTGTAAAATAATAATACTAAAATAAATGTTTTTCTTGTTTTTTGATTTGGCATTTTTATTTAACCCATTGACCACCGAGCTCCCCGATCGGGGCGCGACACAATAGATTATCTATTGTGTCTGTGATTCCGGGGACTGATGGATTAAAAGAATACGATTTACAGTTGAGTCTCTGTTAAATGTTGGTTACTTTTATGCATAATTCACTATTTATTTTTCTACCAAGCCATCAATATCGGTATCGCCGATTATTTACTACAAATATCGGTATCGGTATTGTATCGGCAAAATCATGTATCGTTACATCCCTAATTTAAAATATATAAAAATTTGTAATAAATTGCATCTTTCTAATTTCTCCTTATAAATAAGTAGTTTTTGTGGCGGAGAGAGAGAAATTTTATATCATTTCACAAGTACAACTTACCGCATCTCTAACCAGTGCTTGTGGAGGCAGCCCCAGCCGTAATCTTGTTCGTTTGTTTGTCCGTCTGCACATCTCTAGGAAATCATAGAAGTCCGAAATCTTATCGACGCACAATTCACAAATTAGGGGAGGCATTTTATCATCTTGCGATACCTGGAATGTAAAATGAATAGAATAAGATACTGAGTAATATAAACAATTTCTTAATTTTCTAAATGTTAAAAGAATTTTTAAAGTCCTAGAGGAGGTTGAAGAATGTATTTAAAAGCAAGTAACAATTGTGTTGTGTTTACAAGTGTTGTGTTTCTAAAGTGATAACAAAGTAATATTTTTGTATGATATCTAATGCATGAATATAGACCTCTTTTCTGACCTCATTCAAGTTTTATGATAATAACCTACTTTAAAAAAAATAGTTTTTGTTTCTTAAACAGGTTCAATAGCATACAATAAATAAGGAAATAGATCTCATAAGTGAAAAATATTCTTTTATATTCGTTTCTCATAAGAAATATAAGGTAATCGAATAGAATTGACGGATAAACATTAACGTTTTTAGTAACTCAAAACATTGCACAAGCACGTAGAATTAAGTAAATATTACATGAAACAAGTATTGTAACATTTGTTACCTCAATTTGAACGCATTCCCGTATTTTGTCTTTTAACTCCACGTCGTCTGTAGTTATATTCACTACATTTTGTATAATTGGCATTTTATACCCCGCTCCACCACCGCACAGCCGACATGATCGATATATTTCATAAATCGCTTCTTTCTCAGCACTAGTTTTCACAAAACAATCCATTTTCTCATTTAAACACTTTATTTTTACGATTATAACAGAAACAACATTTTGGTTTCTCGCTTCCAACTTTGACAAGTAGACATGACAGCTAAATTGCCGCTTTCTCTTATTATCATTGTGTCAAAAAAAATGTTGCCATACGATTAAATGACCTGCCAAGAAAAAAGTCCCGTGGACGCGGCTGTCTGCGCCTTAACTAATGATGCCAGTTTCAATTAATTCAAATTTCCCCAGAGTTGGGGAAATAGATGTAAAAAGGGTTATGTAAAAAGTCCTCTGCATTGTTCGTATTTGTGTTTCATCAGGCCCATATTTATTAAGGTTTGTGTAGCACAGTGGTAAGGAGGCAACTCGTTACATTTGTATACTATAGTTTCAGAACCAATTTACTATTTGAAAAAACTACCTAAGAATTTAAAATATTCTTTGGTATAATTTTCGTTCCGAAACAACCGTCTTCGGTCTTCTTATTAATAACTCGAAGCAAACACATAGAATAAAGTTAGTATACGTATATTCGATTTTGCAAACTGTTAACAGCTAATCAAAACGTAATTATGAAGGCCTTGTTTTAATTTACCAGTCACTGTTAAACAATTAGTTACACTGAGATTAATTCACACCTTCATTGTTTGCTCGTCAAAATGTTTTTATTGCCATTTCTTTGTAAGTTTTTTTTTTTATTAATAATTAATCATACTTTGAATAATAATGTTTATGTAATGTATATGTAGATATAGAACGCTTTCGCATTTCGATTTTCGTAGCTATAATATTCAATAGATATTATTAAAATAAAACAAGATTGATGTAGATTCGAGGAAAAACCATGCAACTATGCTTCTAAAATTTATTGTGAGCATCCTAAATGTATATTGTTCTCTTCTACACTAGGACTTAACTTGCATTTAAAACAAAAAAAATAGTATAGTGTGGCTTATTAATTTTTCTCTCAACTACGACTTGTCGAGATTTAACTATGATATCCTAAATAAGATATTTTAAATATTTTCAGGCATTCTATCAACAACATTAGCAAGGCACATAGGTAATTCGTATTACGGATATGGCTTGAGAAGCGAAGACGATATGAAGTATCTTTATAATAATAATTTTAGCGAAGATGAATTAATTGCTATAAATAATTATAAAAGTGGCAATGCACCACATTTCAAAGCCACAGATAATATATTCGATGAAAGTTTGTTTGACAATCGACGAATGTTTGGCTGGGTGTCGAAATTATTAAGAAAAAGCAAAAATAAGACATCCACACAGCAACCAAGATATGAGGACTTGATAAACGACAAATTATTTTATTTGAATTTAAGTAGAAACTTATCGGACAATCTGACGAAACTTACTAATGTTCTGGATCATTTTACGAAATCTATTAAAGAGAAACCTTTGATAAGAGTTTCTAGGTCTATAAACGATGCTCAAAATGAAACAGTTATAAATGAAAATACAGATACAACAAATAGTACAGATAAAGCAAACGAAACAGACACAGATTACAACACTTCAGAGAGTTCTAATAGGACAGAAATCGTAGAAGACACTGATAAAGCAGAAGAACCAAATGAACCTATTGATGGAAGAAGATCATTTAACTCAGTTGAATTAGAACACAAATTGCTTTCAGCTATCAACGATAGTATAAACATAATACAGTACAAAATACGAACCGTCTCTAACATTCAAGAACTATTTTCTGACAGGCTTATGTATAAAGTTGTGTTGTAATAAATTTGCGCCTTCAATAATCTGTGGTCACTTTTCATGTAATGGCAACATTTTGTTTTGTACTTCCTCTTCTCTGCGGACATTGCTCGTGTAACACGTATATTTTTCATCTTAATAAAGTTTTTCTTGTAAAACGTGCACCTGGGTTTTTATTGGGGTTTCTTTAGAGAACTGCCGCACGTATTATAGGTTTTTTGTGGGGGGAGGATGGGGGGGAGGAGGGGGGGACCCTCCTACCAAAAGGGGAAAGTTAGGAAACCAATAGTTTTGGAGAAAAATCAATTTTCCTATTCTAACCTCAAAATGTATGGAATTGGTGTAGAATCATTTTAACTAAGCATTAGACGATAGCTATAGTAACAAAAATTTTACGATACATAAATAAAATACAAACAAGTTGTGAAAACCTACGTAGTTTTTTTTTTATTTGAGTGGGAATCGCCTTATAGTCGCTTCTGGCACTCGCCGGCCGCTGCCGCGGCACGCTCGCTTCGCTCGCTCGGCTCGTGCGGCAGTTCAAATGTTAACCTAACACGCTCGTCGCTTCGCTCCTCGCTACCTATCCCCGAGTGCCACACGTCTTTTTTGTTTGAGTGGGAATCGCCCTAAAGTCACTTCTGGCACTCGCCGGCCGCTACCGCGGCACGCTCGCTTCGCTCGCTCGGCTCGTGCGGCAGTTCAAGAGTTAACCTAACACGCTCGTCGCTTCGCTCCTCGCTACCTATTTGGATATTAAAAATAAAAGTTTAATAGTTTTTTAACCTACCTAAGTACGTAGATTTTTTTTTGTTTGAGTAGGAATCGCCCTAAAGTCGCTTTTGGCACTCGCCGGCCGCAGCGTAAAGTCACAGTACAGTGAAATGGAACGTCTTGGTTCGCTTTTTTTACACAACAAAACGGATAAATGCACTTTTTTCGCACGAAAAATTATTAACTTTAAAAATTAATAACTAAAAAACTACAAGTTTCCTAACGATAATATTTTGGAATTACAATCTTACATTACCTAGCTAACTAAAAATATAAATATTTCCAACATATTCGTGCGGCAGTTAACTAAAGCCAACCCTTTTTATTGACTATACCAACAAGATAACAACAGGTTATGGGCCCAGGCTACGAAACAAAATATAGTCAATCAGTATAAAAACCTACGAAGAAAAAGTAACAATAATTGTACCGGTCACGCCACGTGTTCTGAAGTGTAAAGATTCGTGGTAAAGTTCTTTCAACAATATCAGTATGTCGTCAAACACATTGGCATTAATTGAGAAATTAACAGGCCGCGATAATTACGCCACATGGCGTTTTGCTGTCCAAACATATCTTCAACACGAAGAACTGTGGGACTGCATTGTGGGTGATCAGACATTGGACAAGAAAAAAGATACAAAAGCAAGATCAAAGATCATTCTTTTAGTTGATCCGGTAAATTATGTGCACATACAAGAAGCTAAAACTGCGAAAGAAGTCTGGGAAAATTTGTCTCGTGTCTTCGATGACTCCGGGCTGACACGGCGAGTTGGTCTTCTACGTGACTTATGTAACACAACGCTTGAGGGATGTCCGAACGTTGAGGAATACGTGAGTAAAATTATGACTACTGCTCATAAATTAAGAAATATTGGTTTTCAAGTAGATGATGAGTGGCTCGGCACCATGCTGCTTTCCGGTCTACCTGAAACTTATAAACCAATGATTATAGCAATAGAAAGTTCAGGCATGAAAATTTCATCAGACTCCGTCAAATCAAAATTATTACAGGATGTCAAACAATCAAATAGTGATAGAGCTTTTGCTTCAAGTCAGAGATTTAATAATAAATGTAAAAGAAATTCTAAAGGCCCCCGCTGCTATACATGCAACAAATATGGTCATAAAAGTCCTGAGTGTAAATCAAATACAGTAAATAATGATCGGAAGATTTCTTATAAACCGACTAGCAGGTCATCATATGCTGCTGTATTTATAGCATCTTCTGAGTGCTCTGATTACTGGTATATTGATTCTGGCGCTTCCGCACATATGACAAAACATAAAAACTTATTCATAGAGGAATATACTTCAAATATTAAATCAATTAAAGTTGCAAACAACAAAACACTACCTGTTCAAAGCTCAGGAAAAATTAGCTTGAGTGTTTTTAACGATAGAGGCCATGAAAATGAAATATTATTTACAAATGTTTTATATGTACCTGAACTCGCTACAAACCTGCTTTCTGTCAGTCAAATTGTTAACAATGGTGGCCAAGTAAGATTTAATAAGAATGGTTGTGCTATACTGAACAATAAAAATGTTATCATAGCTACAGCAAATTTGATTAATAATATGTATCGCCTAAATATGCCTGGTGGCTATGCATGCATATCTGATGTAATCAAGCAAGATACTTACCTGTGGCACCAGAGAATGGGTCAGTTGAACTTTCAGACGATGAAAAATATATGTGTTGCACTGAGTAATGTCCGCAGACCAACAGCTGTCCGAAGATCAACAGCTGTCCGTAGACCAACAGCTGTCCGCAGACAAACATC
>CAJQZN010042867.1:99330-119366 GCA_907164685.1 Colias eurytheme
ACAGCTGTCCGCAGATCAACAGCTGTCCGTAGACCAACAGCTGTCCGTAGACCAACAGCTGTCCGTAGACCAACAGCTGTCCGTAGACCAATTACAGCTGTCCGCAGACCAACAGTTGTCCAAACGTACACAGCTGAGTACCTGGTTAATCGCTCTCCGACAAGATCGCTATCTTATAAAACACCAGAAGAGATGTGTACTGGATACAGATTTATAGCGTCTAATACAAGAAAATCAATTAAAAGCAGAGACGCTATATTCTTAGAATCAACAGTGAAAAGAGATTATGTGCCTATTGAATCAGCCACAAATAAAAGTTTAAATAAAACTCAGAATGTAGAAGAAATTGAATATGACTCGTCGGATGATAATATATTATCTGTTTAAATATTAAAAATAAAAGTGAAAGCTCTTACCTGTGCTATGGAGATCAACCAGATTATGAAGTTCTTATAATTATGAAAAAGCAATTAATTCTGTTGATGCTGCTAAATGGATAAAGTCAATTAACGAAGAACTTTATTCTCATCAACAAAATAACACATGGACTTTAGTGGATAAAACCCCTGATATGAAAATAATTGGTTGTAAATGGGTATTTCGCATTAAAGAGGAAACTACAGGTCCACGATTTAAGTCAAGGCTTTGTGCCAAAGGATATTCACAGACAAAAGGTATCGATTACCAGGAAACATTCTCTCCGACAGTCAGGTATGATTCCATACGTATTTTACTTTCAGAATCTGTCCAACAGAATCTTCAGATAATACAGCTAGATGTTAAAACAGCATTCCTGTATGGTGAGCTTGAAGAAGACATATACATGACCATACCAGAGGGCTTAACCCATGATGCAAACAAGGTATGTAAGCTTAATAAATCTTTATATGGCTTAAAGCAGGCTTCCAGATGCTGGAACTCTAAATTTGATACTGTTTTAAAGAAATTTGGACTAGTTAATAGTAAAGCTGATCAATGTGTGTATATTGGCACTATCAATGGAGAAAAATGTTACCTATGTCTGTATGTTGATGATGGATTATTATTTTCAAAAGATGAATCAACATTAAAGGAGTTGATTAATGATTTACAATCAATATTTGAAATTAAAACTTGCTCACTCAGAAACTTTGTGGGTATGGAAATAGAGAAAAGTGACAAGTATATTTTCATACATCAGTCAAGTTATATTGAAAAGTTATTAAACAAATTTAATTTATATAATTGTAATCCCAACAGCATTCCAGTTGATCCACATTTAAAACTAGAAAAAGGAGAAGGGGAAAATGAAAAGAACATTCCATATCGAGAGGCGGTTGGTTCATTGATGCATCTAGCTACAGTAAGCCGACCTGACATTTCATATGCTGTGAGTTTGGTAAGCCGTTTTTTAAATTCTTATGACAAAGACCATTGGAGCGCTGTTAAGAAAAACTTTAAATATTTAAAAGAGACTAAAGATTATGGTCTATGTTACACTCCAATGTCTGAACCTAACACAATCGTTGGCTATAGTGATGCCGATTATGCAAACGACCCCAGCACTAGACGTTCAGTCACGGGATATGTCTTTATGAGGAATGGAGGAGCAGTCACATGGGCTTCTCAAAGGCAGCAGACAGTTGCCCTCTCCACTACCGAGGCTGAATTCATGGCAGCCTGCGCTGCGACCAAAGAGGCTATGTGGGTTAAGCAATTGTTATGTGATATAGGTGAATTTAATCAAAAATCAGTATGTTTGAACTTAGACAACCAAAGTGCCATAAGTGTAATAAAAAAAAATTAACTTTCATAAAAGATGTAAGCATATAGATATTAAATTTCATTTTATTAAAGAGAAATATTATAGTAAAGTTATAGATTTAAACTATGTATGTAGCGATGAGCAACTTGCTGATATCTTTACCAAACCACTGTCTAAAGTAAAATTTAGTTATCTGAGAGACAAAATTGGAATTCAATATTGTAACCAGTAACACTTGATTATTTATATTGTATAAGCCAATGTAAACTTTGTTTATTTTTATTAATTTCATGTATTTCTGTGTATAAAAGGTAAAACTGTTTCTGTAAACTGTCTGTTAGAATTCTAACAAATAACAAGTGTTAAGTTATTAGTTTTCTTTTTGAAAATGTTAAGTTGTTTCTTTTATTTGTTTTGTATGAAGTTAAGATTGTTGAGTATTGTAGCAAACGTTAAATGAGAGCTATGCAGTAAATGTAAACTTTTGTGTACCGTGTAATAATTATAATGTGTTTGTTTTTAACAGTAAAAGTTAAATTTCTGTAAAATTGTAAAATTGTTGCATTCTGAAGGCATTAATTTAGGAGGAGTGTTGTAATAAATTTGCGCCTTCAATAATCTGTGGTCACTTTTCATGTAATGGCAACATTTTGTTTTGTACTTCCTCTTCTCTGCGGACATTGCTCGTGTAACACGTATATTTTTCATCATAATAAAGTTTTTCTTGTAAAACGTGCACCTGGGTTTTTATTGACTATACCAACAAGATAACAACAAGTTGGTTACATAGCTGGTTCTCTAACTGCTATCAAAGGCCTTATAGATGAAATACAATTGAATGTTGTTAAAAATGATACACAGTTAGATGATAAATATATTTTATACATGTATGATACTGTGAATAGAATTAAAGAAAGTACGGGACGTCTTTTGGAGTTACTAAATGTATATGTCGATAAAGCGACTAGTGAACTTATTGCAAATAAATAAAATATGAATTCATTCTTTTATTTTTTATATAAATTGTTCATTTATAATTAGAGACAAAAAAAACAAGAGGAGAGTGGTATATTCTAGGGAAGCACGCTCCATCTAAGGCTACATATCAGCTTATGCGTAATTAAATAAACGTAAAAATCTTGAAATTGTTCATTAAATTGTTATCGTCAATGCTCACAAAAATCGTTGTTGTTCGTTATCGTATTTTACGTAGCCACCCACATTCTTACGAAAGCATATTTTGAATGTTTAAGTAGTTTTCCAATAAAATTGAGGTATATAAATAAAAGTCAAGAAAAAGTATAAATATTTTATTACATCAGTCTAACAAACTTATAACTAATTTTGACCATAGGCTAAAATTAATGTTTTCAATACGAAATTATTTTGTTTACACGATAAATGTTGCCAGATGCATTTTTTAATTGGCAACATAATGAATAAAATATAACGGTAATATAGTTATACAGAAAAAAAGAAATAAAAAATATTCTATGTTGAATGATTTTATACCATTATGTGGCATTATAACAAAAATGAGAACACCTGTCGCAAGGAACTGCTAGTACTCCAATATAAAATAATAAAAAAAAAACGTGTGTCACTCGGGGACTGCCGCTGTAAAGCTATTGCATGCTATGCCTTCAAGCCACACCTCCGCGCCCGTTGGAGTGGGGAGCGTGAGGTTTTTTCGTTACGGAATTTCTCGATTCGGTCCCCGCGCTCAAGGCCCGCGATAGAAGCTATGCAATAGCTTAAAAATAAAATACATATTAAGCTTACCTAAGTATTACCTATTGCTATTAAACCCACTCCCTTGAACTTCAAACTAAAACATAGTAAATGCATAACTTAACATAAACTCATATTAAAGCCCATGGTCAATGTATCACTTTGTAAAAATATGTACATTTTATGTGTACTTGAGTTTATTATTAATCTTAATAATTCTTAAACTACATACTGGGATTGAATTACAAACTACATTAAATATAAATTTTGAGATGAGTCCTACATTTTTAAAATATTTTTCTATCAAAAATATTTCTGTTACCTATAAAATAGCCTCTGCGCAATAAACAATTATATTTGTCTCTTTCTAACAAGTAACGAATAGATATATTAGAGAGAGATAACTACAATTAGCACTGTTCTGTTTTTAAACATAACACTGCTCTTTTCTATTTCATTGTAAACTATCTTCTTCTTATATATAAAAATGAATCGCAAAATGTGTTGGTAAGCGCATAACTCGAGAACGGCTGAACCGATTTCGATAATTCTTTTTTTATTATATTCCTTGTAGTACGAGGATGGTTCTTATGTAGAGAAAACGTAAACATGTACCACGGGCGAAGCCGGGGCGGACCGCTAGTTTATAATAAAAAAATACTGGCATAATGCGCTTTACAAAGTAGAATACGATCAAAACGTCAAGTTTAATAACTTAATATGACAGCTTCTAAAGCATTTCATACAAAAATGCACTTAATTTGTAACTTAAGGATGCTTTTCCACCAATAATGTACGAGGATGTGTAGCGAGGAATGTGTTTGTAAATAGCTATGATATATAAAAAGGCTTAGATACGATACCCGCTCTCTATTTTGGCAAGAAAAAACTCAGCTAAGTGCCCGAGTTTCACTTAGTCACGCACCATTCAGCGTCGTGGCTGGACGTTCTTTTAATTAAATTTTATTAATATTCATCTCTTTCTAATAACAGATAAGGCATATGTTGACATCCATGTTGTTTCCCTTTCTCGGAGCGATCGGACGGAGTATAGGGCCATATAGTGCGTTAGTAAGTAGGTATGTATTAATTATTACGCTGTTTTTAGTGCAATGATGTTGGCGTATGCCGCGTCTATAACTAGTATAATAGAGTCATTTGTAAATAGCCAATAGTATCGCTTCAAACGTTAAACGCTTCAAACTTCAAACTAAATGAAGCGATATGATTGGTTGGTCATAATTCATTACAAACACATTCCTCGCTACACATCCTCGCATATTATTGATGAAAAAGCACTCTATTAGCATGAATCAAAAAATGACGTTATTGTAAGCTATTACGGTTGAAATTCAAAGTACAAGTTATATAACTTCACAGACAACTACCGTAATTTTTTCTTGCATTTTACTTTAGGAAAAATCATATTTTATGAAACTTTTGAGTATAGTGTACACTATTTATTAATTAATACTACTACACTACACTATTTGTTAATTATGTTGAAGTTTTCTGTGACTTTTTTAACGGTTGTATAATTGAGTCTAAAACAATGGCGGCGGCGTTCGCTTTACTGCATCTGAAAAACAAAAAAATGCACATTTTTACAAACATTTCGGTTTAAAACAGCATAAATTGCATTAAAATGTGTTTTTTTTTTATTTTAATTAGGTTATTATTAAATGTAGTAAATATAATATTATGTAGGCGTAATACCTACATATTATACGTTTTGAAAATGAACCTTGTTCCTATTCTATAATAATATTTGTACAATTTTACTTTTTACTAGCGGTCCGCCCCGGCTTCGCCCGTGGTACATGTTTACGTTTTCTCTACATAAGAACCATCCTCGTACTTCAAGGAATATAATAAAAAAAGAATTATCGAAATCGGTTCAGCCGTTCTCGAGTTATGCGCTTACCAACACATTTTGCGATTCATTTTTATATATAAGATTATCCATAAATAAAGAACCATATTTGAAAGAGATTACTATGAAAGATTTATTTTATGATTTTAGTTACGTTTATGTAGTTCACGTCTTTGAACTTTACATGTTGGGGAACATTGTAATACTGACATTACAACATTTCGAAAAACAGTACGGCCCTAATAGTAAGAAAATATCAATAGTACATCACTACATAGTATAAAACAAAGTCGCTTTCTCTGTCCATAGGGACATAGGGTATAGGTATGCTTAAATCTTCAAAACTACCCAACGGATTTTGATGCGGTTTTTTTAATAGATAAAGTGATTCAAGAGGAAGGTTTTAGTATATTATTTATTATGTTTCAGACAAAGCGCGCGACGCCGCGGGCGGAATGCTAGTATAACTATATAACCAAATTGTCTGGAAATAAGAGGTCACGATACGATCCCTGTACGCAAAATAATATCAAACTTACTTTGGAAACATATCGTTACATCTCAGCTCGCTCCAGCCAGTCAGAGCTTCGTATAACATGGTATCCAACGCTCTGTCTGCTGCTAAGTCACCAGCTAGCATTCTTAGCGCTAACCTGGAAAAAAAAAGAAAAAAAAATGGGAAACGAATATATAACTTACCTCATTTGTAACGCCGGTTAAAAAGAAAATGTATCCAATGGCATAGCACACAGATAAAAAAAAATTATAATGAAGGTTAGGTTATTAATAATTATTCGTTCAAACAATAAACAAGAAAGTTTAATGTGGTTTCGAAAATATTATATTATTTATATTCAATAACTAGCTTTCCACCCGCAGCTTCGCCCGCGCAGTTAAAGAAAAACCCACATAGTTCCCGTTCCCGTGGGATTTCCGGGATTAAACCTATCCTATTTCCCGGGGTAAAAAGTAGCCTATGTCCTTTCTCGGGTATCAAAATATCTCTTTACCAAATTTCATGCAAATTGGTTCAGTAGTTAAGGCGTGATTGAATAACAGACAGACAGAGTTACTTTTGCATTTATAATATTAGTATGGATTAGACTCCATAATTGTCGAAATACAGAAATAATATTATTAATTTACTTTTAGTATTTATATCACCCATTTAACACAAAAAATTCAAATTAAATTTATCTTATGAACATTGAACATATTTGAATAATTTAAATAATTACATGATATTATTTCAACACACATGAATTCACAAAACATTTAATTTTAATCGCTTACCCATTAATCCTAGCCATAGTCCCATACGGCGGGTTCAACTTCGCCGTCACGACCAAATTTTTACAATACAAGATCCACACGCAGTCCAGATCCGTGTATATATCGCTGGCAACACTCGAACTGTCATTGTATGACGTTTGCAAGTGATGTAACGCGTGAGTGTTGCCATCTATGTTGCGGGATAGTTGGTTTTGTATGTTCGCGTTTATTGTTTCTCTGTTTGACAGTTGGTTTAGGAGGTTCCTGGAAAAAAAATAGACATCGTAGGTAATCATCTTTCTGTCTAAGATGTAATTTTCATAGAATTTAACAGGGCGTAGAAGTATCTTTTTCCTTGTTGTTGTTTGAAGGAATTATTCGAAATTAATTTATTCTTATTTGATTTATGTTGTTATTTTTTGAATGGATGTATAAAAAATAACATGATGCATTATAATAATTTAATATATTCAATACTACAATAATATAAGACACTATCCTTTAATGATAGCTCTAGAAATAATTAGTTGAGCCGTTCCAGAGATCAGCTTAGACGAAGACAAAAAAGTCAAAAGTCGTCGTGTAAGAAACAAACATTTCAGAAAACAGTTATTTTCAAGTTACAGACGGACATCTACACATAATGTACGTGTAGTTAATAATATACATACTTTGTATTTTTATAAGCTTTTCCCAAGTGTATGGCAGCCCTAGCTGTGCTCATGCCAATTTCCAATACATTTTCCAGAAGATTCTTCCCCATACTAAACTCATCTATTGGGTCTTGGCGAAGGTTTTGACGTTTTCTGAAAAAAAAAAACAATCTAAATATCTTCCAGATGTTCTGTTAATTTTTTTAATAATATACAGGATGGAAAAATCTAAGAGAAAATTTTTTACAAGAAATTATCTAAGTATTAATAATTATCTGTACTTAACAATATTTGTATCGATTTAAAAAAAAAAAGCATTTTTATTTTTTACTTTGACGATAGCAGTCCGGTTGTCTGGAAGAAATCGCTGCATAGCGATAAGACCGTCAATTGTTTAAATCATGTATGCTCTTAATTATTATTGTGGTCCGGGAGCCAGCAGCAGATTTTATGACCAAGTTCCTCTCAAGCGGTAATTAGTAAAATGCATCAAAGTATAGTATTATGAAGCCTCGTGAACGTCAGCTGGAGCTCGGTTGGGGGGAAGAGCGGTTGTAGCCTCCCGTATCAGCTGACGGTTTTTCCACCAAGATACAGCCAGCTGACATATATATTTATCCACAATTACATATAAGCTATCATCAGGTAAATTTTTGTTTGAGAGGAAATAACGGAAAATAAATTTTTCTTTAAATTTAACTTTCATGTTCGAGACACCAGCTGACGTATAATACACCATGTTGTAACCAGCTGACTATTTTTTTTCGTTGAGATATTGGGTTAGCTACAATTTGACAAATTTTTAGCTGAGAGGAAATGAATGAATGAATGTATTTTTTTTCCGATGTGCGTGGGAGGCTACAACCGCTCACCCCCCAACCGAGCGCCAGCTGACGTTCACGAGGCTTTATAATACTATACTCTCATGCGTCTGACGAATAATTATCTCTTGAGAGGAAATAGTTAACCAAATTTGCACCTGGCTCCCTAACCATTGTAATAATTCATAGTTTTTGTGCGTTCCGCGGTTAACCAGTTCAATATATTTTTTTGTAGTTTTAAATTTTGTACAATCCTAATCCAAGTATCCAGAAATATCACAAAAAATAGTATAAAAATCGTGTAAACTTACATGACTTTATTTGTAAAGTCTCTATCACTACATAGTATAAAACAAAGTCGCTTTCTCTGTCCCTATATCCCTTTGTATGCTTAAACTACGCAACGGATTTTGATTAGTTTTTTTAATAGACAGAGTGATTCAAAAGGAAGGTTTTAGTATATTTGTTACGTTTAAAACAAAGCGGGCGAAGCCGCGGGCGGTGAGCTAGTAAAAAACATAATAATAAATACTTACGAAAAAGCACCATTCTCATAGTGATGATACACTTCTTTCCGTTTCGATTCCACCTTGCTGGGTTCCATGAATAGAGCGTTGAACGCAAACACATCTGGATCTTTGAGCATTTTGTTGCGTGCACCTTCCTGTTGAGTTCAAATCTTTTTATGTTATTTGAACAAAATGAAAAAAAAGAGCGTGTGTCCCGAGCACACGTGTCAGAAGTGAAACTTCTTTGGCAAGATACCAAAATCGTCGCCTTACTCCATGATTGACGGTATATTGCCATGACCTTGAATTTTTATTCTCAACACGCCTAAAGAAGTTTCACTTCAAAAAATTTTTTTAGTTGAAGCGTTTGAAATTATAAGTATCAGTATTAACAAAACAATAATTATATTATGCTTATGAATATTGAACACGTTATGGCTTGAAATGAACAATAAAATTTCATGGTCATGAATTTGTTAAGTTTACTTTTATTTCAGTAGATGAAAATCCTACTTCCCACTAATACATATTATAAATGCAAAAGTTTGTGAGGATGGATGTATGTGTATGTGTAGGTACGTATGTTTGTTATTCTTTCACGCAAATACTACTGAACCGATTACAATGAAATTTAGCACACATATAGAGGGTAACTTGGATTAACACGCGGGCGGAAAGCTAGTTGGCTATATTTCTCAATAGGTACTCCAAGAGAATGAACATTTAAACGAACGAAAACATGAATTATAATAATATGATGTTTTTGTTCACATACTATATTAGCTATATCGGTATACCTTTTCATTAGCGTATATAATTATCAATCAACTAGCTTTCCACCCGCGGCTTCATCCGCTCATCTGTATTCAAATAAAAACCTGCATAGTTCCCGTTCCCGTGGGATTTCCGGGATAAAACCTATCCTATGTGTCCTAACTCCTACCCTATCCTATGTGTGTATCCAAGTTACCCTCTATATGTGTGCTAAATTTCATTGTAATCGGTTCAGTAGTATTTGCGTGTAAGAGTAACAAACATACATCCATTCTCACAAACTTTCGCATTTATAATATTAGTAGGAGTTCCTACTCGTAGGATAGGATAGGATAGGATAGGATTTGAATATTATCAAGTTGTAAGCTACCTTATAAATAGTTTATAAATAGTTACACTCACTTGATTCTCCCAAGCCATGAGCTGAATATTATGTAACAGCATAACATCCATCGTCAGTATCCCGAACGACAATAAATTGGTACTATTTGTCAATATTATTTTCCTACTACTATTAGCCACAGTATAGTTATCCCCATAATAAATATCCCTTAGTTTACTCATGATTATCGTCACATTGCCTTCGATTAAACTCTCATTTAACGCTTTTAAAACTTGTCCGAAATTATTAGCGTCCTTCTTCTTACTCACTTCAAAAGTTGGATCAGTTGTGATCCATTCGTGCAACTCTTGGACTTTTTCTATTAAATAACTGGTCATTGTGTTACTTTGCATATAGTCATCGTATAGATTTTCATCGTTGTAGTAATCTTCGTATTCATTCTGTTGTAAATCAGTGATATAACCGTCGGATAGTTTGATTTGTTTATTCGTAAAAATATCTGGTAGGGTCGGTTTGAAATCTGGTATTTTTGCATCTTTGATGTCTATGGGAAGTTTTGGCTTATCTTTCTTTTCTATTTTTCTATCTGGATGGTGTAAGGATGTATCGTGGAGGGGATGTAGCTGAGGTTTAGAAGCTAGATTGTCATTCTTTCTATCCCTATTCGCGACTATGTTTTTGAAGATGGATAGTTTTTCTAGGATCGGGAATTGTATTTCGTTGTCTATTTCTTGGGACGCGGTTTCTGTTGTTGTTTTGTCTGGTCGTTGCTGTGGGTATGGGAAAGAGAATATCGGCTCCTGTAAGAAAGATTTAATTATTATAAGCTTTTTTCGCACTAAAACTTTTAACAATTTTTTTTTGTCTATCTCTAACTTTTTATTATATCTATCTCTACTCAATGTAGATAATATCCCAAACTGAGTTTAAAAACATTAACTACTAGCTTTCCGCCCGCGGCTTCATCCATGGTACATACAGTACGCTGGAATCTAAAAATTCAATGGTGAAAGAACTTGTGAAATCGTCCAGTAGTTCCCGAGATAAGCGCGTTACAAATATTCAAACTTGCAGCTTTATGTTATTAAGTAAGCATAATATAGATGTTTCGTAATTTACAATTTTAACGGATTTTAAACGCGATTTATTCTTAACAATAAAATGATACTTATAACTTTAATTTCAGTCTTACCAAAAAACAAAACTTAAGACAAGGTTTAACTTTAAGCGGGGGTTCTCTTTAATCTGGTTTTGTCGTATTTCACATAGACAACTATTAAAGTGACAGATCCCTGGTTTAAAGTTACACTGTGTTTAAATTGTTTTGTAGTAAGGCCATAAGTGTTTATAGTAAAATCAATTTACAAAATACATTATTTCTTATAAATGTACATATAAAGAATTTAGAAATACTAACAGGCGCTTCAGCATATATCTCTCTAGATGTGTATGTCTCCGTGGTGCCCCAGCGGATGACCACGACTGTAGCGAGCACTAACACCGCGCACACCGCGAAGCATGATGCACTGGCTATTATCCACACTTTTAGGGGTACCTGGAAACAACTACAGTTGTTAGAAGTAAATGCTTTAACTTAAAAAATAAAAATGTGTGCGTGTACTTGTGTACACACGTAAGAAGTGAAACTTCTATATGACCTTATTTTTCAAAAAGTAATTTATTGTATGCAACTTTACAGAAATACGTCGAATCACGCGTGGTAGGGATCAGAAAACGATGTCGCGTAATGGAAAAATGTCACGCGTAACGAAAAAATGTTACACTAAATTTTTTCCAGCCCCGATAAAGAAGTTTCACTTCAAAAACGTAGGATTGGAGAGGAGGACTCTTCCTCCATTATATGAAGCAAAATGAAATGGTTTTTATCCAGACTCTTTGAGGGACCTGTAAAGAACTAAACTCTGCCTACGCGTATAGGTAGAGTTTTCTAATGAGCGATACAATAGATTTTGAACATTACTACCACAGAATAAAGTGTTAATTTCTTTGACTGTTTTATTTAACGATGCTGCAAATAGCTATTGTGAGTCTAGTTGCTTATAGTATACATGAATGCTGTTGAAAGTAAAGAAGAAGTTAGGGAATCAAAATTCAATTTTCCCTTTAAATTATTAATCCTTTGCATGTTTTAATGTTTAAGGAGTAAGAACTTCAATTAAAAGTAAAGGGCTATAGAAGAATAAATACAAATATTTGATCGTTCTGTATCTGCATATTCTACCACTCACGCTAGGTTTAGCAGGCAATCTGTCGCACTCCGGTCGCGGCGGGAGTGGCCGGCGCGCGTAAAAGTCGCGCGTTGTTGCGCGACTGTCGCACGGGGTTGGAGTGGGCCGCTTTTCATATTCGTATTGGAACATTTTCTGGAATATAATTATATTGATTAGCTGGATTTATACGGTGTCCCACTGTTGGTATACTAAGCTCAAAGGAGGTTATATAGTTTTGCATACGCTGAGTTTGTTAAAAATACTTATAAAATTCCAGACGCATTTTTTTTTCAAATACCTAGATGAATTCTTAAAACTCTATAATGTAGGTACATTGTACACCCATAACAAGCAACCCGCCCAACTTTGCCACCAGCACGTGGGCTATCATCGTTATGTTTCAAAGACAAAATGCTCACATTAGCGGTATATTATGCCGGCTGCGCGAAGCTAGAGAAGAAAACATGGATTTTCAGGAAAAATTTAACAAACAATTTTTGACGTAATTTTGTTTTCTACGTGTTCAGTGTATGCAAAACTACAAGTCCCTTCGCGCTTAGTATACCAATAGTGGGACACCTTGTATATTTTTTGTAGGTGGTGTTGGTTGTAGAATTTTTAAATTTTAATTTTATGAATAACCCAATACTTACGTAGTAACTATTTACTATTTAGTAATCTTTGCTAATGCCTACACTGTTGAATATATATCATAACATAAGTTATGGATAAATAATTTGTTGAATATAATAATAAAAATACATTTGTTCTTCTGGTAGGGCACAGAATATTTACTAGATTTAAATTCTTTCGATTTAAAATTATGTATTTCGTGATCAATGTCTTCATAGATAAGAAGGTGATGATTACGATCACAATTAAAAATTAAAACAATATCTACAATAACATACACACACAAATACAAACATACACTCCAAACACATAACCCTTTTTAGCACAATCGGTTAAAACAAATATGTTTTAAGCCTACTCTTTTAATAAAAAGAGTAGGCTTCAAATATAACCTACTAGTTTTCCACCCGCGGCTTCGCCCGCGTTTTGAAAGAAAATCCCGCATAGTTCCCGTTCCCGTGGGATTTCCGGGATGAAACCTATCCTATGTGTTAATCCAAGTTACCCTCTATATGTGTGCTAATTTTATCACACACACACACACACACATCCTCACAAACTTTCGCATTTATGATATTAGTAGGATAATTTGCGTACAAAGCGCTCCCACGGTTGACATAGCCAGTTATAATTTATTTTTAACGGCTGCTTGAATAATGTGGCGATTTCATATTCACACAATTGTAATGTCACTACAGAAAAGTTTATGTCCTAAAGGGCTTTAACTTGAAAATATAGAATGAAATTGCATGCTCTAATTTCCCCATTGTGGACCAAAATTGTCCACATAAAATGTAATAAATTGCATAGAATCTAAATCACTCAGTACCTAATAAAGTAGCGTACTTACAGTATTTTAAATATTATGTAGATAAGTACTATGCGATCCACCTAAGAATGGGAACGAAATTGCCCCTAATTGAATTTAAATTAAGACACGATTTACTTTAAAATCATTTTTGCATTGAAATATAGGTTTATAAATCAACGCCTGATTTTCACATCAAATTTAAATATGAATGAACGTTATTTCTTATCTTAGATTGTTATTAATTCGTTGAATGACGAACTAATCATCATCATCTCCCTTGCCTTATCCCATTTATTTGCGGTCGGCACATCCAACACTCCTTCTCCACATTGTTCAGTGTTCTGTCCTTTGCAACTTCAGGCGAATGACGAACTAATGGGTTCAAAAAATAGCACAGAATCAATCCTACTATTATTGGAATTGCATGTATATAAGAAATAAGAAATATATGTTTTCTAATGCCGTTTAGAATGTATACTTTCAAGAAGCAATTCAAAGGTTTTTGAGCGTGGGTTTTGAATAACCATTTATTGAAGTGAAACTTCTTTATCGGGTTTGAAAAAAAATTTAGTGTAACATTTTTTCGTTACGCGTGACATTTTTCCGTTACGCGCCATCTTTTTCTTATCCCTACCACGCGTGATTCGACGTATTTCTATAAAGTTGCATATAGTAAATAATTTTTTGAAAAATAAGGTCATAAAGAAGTTTCACTTCTTACGTGTGTACTGTGTACACTAGTACACGCACACATTTTTTGTTATCTTAACTCATTTCGAGCGAAGCCGCGGGTGAAAAGCTACTTCAATAAATGGTAATCTGGCATAAACTATTTATTCTGTAGTCTGGTACCAGGTTAAGCGGCTCTTAAACCAGGAAACATTCTTATATAATTATAGTAATTACATCTGCGACGCAACATACGTATATACCGTAAGTTTATGTAATTTAACTGAGATTACAATAACTGTTTCTACATAGTGTTATGTTATTACTAGATACCTAATATTAATCACTACATATCTCTAAGACATATCTATTATCTATACAAATATTATAAAGCTGAAGAGTTTGTTTGTTTGTTTAAACGCGCTAATCTCAGGAACTACTGGTCCGATTTGAAAAATTATTTCGATGTTAGATAGCCCGTTTATCGAGAAAGGCTAGGCTATATAATATCATCACGCTAAGATCAACAGGAGCGTAGCACTGCGGGTGCATACCAAAAACTGTGTTGTTTTTCTTGATTGATTCAAATAGTTTTGTCCTGGCATAATTCATTTATTTTTAACAACATATTATGATATTTAGGGCTGATTTTTCAATCCTTTAAACTACCATTTCAAAAATGTATTGTAATTGTCCGTATTTGACAGTTTACAGGTGACATTTTAATATGTTCGTGTAATACTTTATTGGACGGATAAATTTTAACCAAGGATTGAAAAATCGGCTCATAAGTTAACAATTTTTTTAAGTATAGACATTGGATGCACGCTGCACTTCTCATGAGCCGTCATGTCCCGATTCTTAGCAGATATGTAGATGGTTCACGCTCCAAATGCATGCAGTTTTCCATTTTCCACCGGATATGATTACGTGGGAAAATGCCTAATGGCTCAGTAGTTTGCGGCTTTTTATAGTGTGGGTGAGGATTCTTATCAAACACTAGCTGCGCTCCGCGGTTTCACCCGCGTGGCTCCGCTCCTGTTGGCCTTAGCGTGATGATATATAGCCTATCGCCTTCCTCGATAAATGGGCTATCTAACACCGAAGGAATTTTACAAATCGGACCAGTAGTTCCTGAGATTAGCGCTTTCAAACAAACAAACTCTTCAGCTTTATAATATTAGTATGGATAATTAGATAGTATATATTATATCAACTGTGATAATATTATTTGAAGTAATACTTTGCCATTAAAAAACAATTACTTACCTATACTTGTTGCAGCGATTTATCTAAGTTCCCCTAACCATGATTCCAGCTTCTTCCACTATAAAAAACATGTGATAAGAAAGTTATCAATATATTTGTATCCCGTTTGATTCTAAAAATAAACAATATTTATCTATCATGGATTTTTTTATCTATGGTAAATACATCACCTTTGACATGTGGAATGTATTTTTACTAGCCTTTTCTCCAGGGTTTACTCCAAAAAGCCCATGTTATTCGGTAGCTTTGTAATGGTAAAAGAATTTTAAAAACCGATCGATTTGGTCGTTTTTGAGTTAAATTGTATTGTCCCATTTGCAGATAATTATTATTAGTTTAAAACTATAAAAACAGACAAATCCAAAATCCTACAAGCATAATTCTATAAGGGGTGACCTACACTTTTTCGTATCTGGAAATACTGTATCCCTACAGAAATTAAAAAAAAAACTAAGAAATATGTTCAGGAAATTGTTGTAGGTATCGTCCGATCTTGATAAGTGTACAAAGTTTGAATTCAATCTGTCCGATTAAAATGGGTTGAAATTGATTCTAAAGGAGTAGCTAATAAAAGCGTGTTTAAAAATGTAACTACATAATAATAACTAATATTCTAGGGTTTAGGGTGCGTTTCCACTAAAAATGTAGAGGATGTGTAGCGAGGAATGTGTTTAAATAACCAATAGTATTGCTCCAAACGCTTAACGCTTCAAACTTCAAACTAAATGAAGCTGTAGCGATATGATTGGTTCTTTACAAACACATTCCTCGCTACACATGCTCGCACATTATTGGTGGAAAAGCACTCTTAGCGTCAGTTACAGCTAGGAAAAAATAAAAATGTGTGCGTGTACTAGTGTACACACGTAAGAAGTGAAACTTCTTTATGACCTTATTTTTCAAAAAATAATTTACTATATGCAACTTTACAGAAATACGTCGAATCACGCGTGGTAGGGATAAAAAAAAGATGGCGCGTAACGGAAATATGTCACGCGTAACGAAAAAATGTTACACTAAATTTTTTCCAACCCCGATAAAGAAGCATCACTTCAATAAATCGCAAATTTAAATCTGCTTATTATGGTCGGTTTCATTATAGTTTTATGTATTTTCATTATTAGTTATCAAGTTATGAGATTTTATCGCCTTTTGGTAATTATATTTTTCAGGTACCTATCTACTATAAACCTACATATTTTGCTTACCTAATAATATTACTTATAAGCCTATTAATATAAATTTTCAAGTTTTAATGTTGAAATCTAAATCAACGAAATGATTGAACGAATTAAGATAAAATTTCATATGTATATCTTCCAATAGAATTTTCTTATTGTTAAAATTTCTGTAACACCTACCTATGGATCGAATTGTTTTATTTAAATCTTTCTCACTATATTACTTTGACATCTGAAACCAAATTAAAAGAGAAAGTGTGTATGTTACTCGTAACCTCGAAAACGCAGATTACCATCAAGTGAATTCAAATAGATCGCTCCTTGTCACATTGTTATGAATATGATTAAATTTTACTTTCACTGGCCGTGAATTTAATATGCTATCCATGACAAAAGCCGGCTACTCACGTACCCGCCGCAGAGGCAATATTGGAATTGGGCCCTTAATTGGCTCCTTAATTGTGATTTCAATAGGCAAGCAGGGGCAATTTAGAGAACAACTGCAATCGCTCCGACCGCCGACCAACCGAGATTGTTCCAATATTGCCCCTGTGGCAGGTAGGTAAGTAGTCGGCTTTAGCAACATAACCGACTAAAGTCTAAACGAAACCCGGCTAATTAGCTGAAATCAGATGGAACGTGTTTGTACGCGTATGCCGCTTCTACCTCAGTTATTACCTATATTACTAGGTTACCGCCCGCGGCTTCGCTCGCTTTGTCTAAAACCTAATAAATTATATACTAAAACCTTCCTCTTGAATCACTCTATCTATTAAAAAACCGCATCAAAATCCGATGCGAAGTTTTAAAGATTTAAGCATACATAGGGACAGAGAAAGCGACTTTGTTTTATACTATGTAGTGATGTACCTATCTACCTATTCTAAGATTGTGGCAATGAAGTTATTTATTTATTTATAATATCAAGACTGATTCATTGTTTTTAACTAAAATACATCACCTTAATGTGACCCGATCGCTTCGAATAATTTAAATTTACAATTATAATGTGATATTACCATTTATTGCGTTACAGAACTAACTTTATAGTGCAGTGGTTGGTTTTAGATTGACCAAGGTTCGAATCATGGTGAAATAAATATGAGAATTCTTCAGACTTCTAATGGCCGTTCCCAATATTCAAACTAGATACGGTTATAGATAGACAGCTATCTCCGATATAGCTCTATTTATCGTAAGATAGATACGATATTGGGAACGGCCATTACTGGCTGACAGCTGTCAAAACGTTATTGGGACGCTCAAATAGACAAATTCCAAGAGAAAATTAAATACCTCTAGTAAGCAGTTAGTCCTCCAGACGATAGATAGCGATCAGAGATAGGTTAGCTTATCGCTAGTAAGTTATTGGGACGCCAAAACAAAAGATAGATAGCATTTTTTTTCTTTAGTAGGGTCAAACCGAAGATAGATACGATATTGAGAACGGCCATAAAGGGGTTTGGGCTAGTGGCGTCGTGATGACATTTCGCGGCCAGTGATGAAACTTGTCAGAAAAATCTTATAATAAATCATCTAGGTAAATGAATAATACAAAACCAAATATCTTTGTTCCTAATACGTTTTGAGATTTGTGTCCATGATAACTTTTGCTTACAATATATTATGATTTGACGACGCGGTTGGCGCAGTGGTTAAGTAACTGCCTACTGAGCCGACGGTCCCGGGTTCGATCCCCGGTCAGGGCAAATATTTGTGTGATGAACTCAATTATTTGTTCTTGGGTCTGGGTGTTATTATCTATATATGTATTTATTAAATATTATATTTATCGTCGCCTAGTACCTACCCACAACACAAGCCTTAATTGAGCTTACTGTGGGACTAGGTCGATTTGTGTAATAATGTCCTATAATATTTATTTATTATTATTTATATTGCTCTTTTAAAATATCCAAGTTTCATCAGTTGCCGCGAAAGTTCATCACTACGCCAACTTTACCCAAACCCCTTTGTAAATATCAAAACAAGTATTTACAATTAATAGTAATGTCGTAATTAATTGGATTGTAACAAAAATAAGTGATAGTGAAGAATAGATTAGTAGATACATAAATAAATAAATATTTCAGGACAATTTTCACACACGGCACGATCTGATTCCACACTAAGCTTTCGCTTGTGTTATGGCAGATGGCTGATAAACATACATATAATTTTAAATAAATACTTATATTGATAATTAACACCCAGACACAGTGCAAACATCTATGTTCATCACACAAATATTTGCCCCGAGTGGGAATCGAACCCACGACCTCTGGCTTGGAAGGCAGGGCTACTGCCTACTACCAACCAAGCCAACCGGTCAGTCATACAGATCAAGCATCAACAGACAGACATACATATTAACATTATTTGTCTGATTGCAAAAGCGACTCTCATAAATGTTAAGTGAATGTAATTGCTATCAATTAATTGTTCCCGACGTAAAGAAATGCAAACAAAAACACAACATGCGCTTACATTTTGCACGCGGGTCTACGCGTTTTTTATGAAAAATGATAAATATTGTTGCTGTTCGAATATTTGAATAATTTTATTTTAAACTAGCCGCGCTCCGCGGTTTCACCCGCGTGGCTCCGCTTCTGTTGGTCTTAGCGTGATGATATATAATTATATATATAGCCTATAGGCTATAACCTTCCTCGATAAATCGGCTATCTAACACCGAAAGAATTTTTCCAATCGGACCAGTACTTTCCGAGATTAGCGCGTTCAAACAAACAAACAAACACTTCAGCCTTATAATATTAGTATAGAAAATACAGTACTGACTACTGTATATCTGCTTCTCGAAATAAGACTGCAATCTTGAAAGAAATTATCGAAGTCCTTTTTCAATTTATATTTATTCAAATACCTACGAGCCACAAATAAATAAATACCTAGTAGAAGCATAGTCCAAAACCTACAAAATTCGAGGCGAAATTATAAATAAGTAATTAATAATCATTTCAACTCATTTGCGTTCAAATATTCGAGCGATATACGAATATTTGCGCGTAATATACCTATCTATAGGGAAAAAATTGCAAATGTCGTCCTATAGGTAGGTACTTCTCGGTTTGCGTATTCGTACAAATGAGTGACCGGCATTACGGGGGAAAAAATAGCTTATGTATAAAAATATACGTATAGTAACCTAAGATAGTAACGAATAAAATGTTCAATTTGGTAATCAGGTTAGCAATAGTTCTCATAAATAGTCATTAAATTTTAAAATTAACTCAATATTCACATAAATAGTTTCTTTTAAATAATATAGCACTATATGTATTATGTAGTTATCATAACTTTCTAGGAAAGGGTAGGATAGGATGAATAATTTCTAAGTGATACAAAAGTATCACTTATAATACCACAAGAGCTTCAAAATTATCGGGTATTTTCCGATAGGTTCGTTGCAAACAAATGAAGGATTCAAGTTTTTAGTCAAGGTTAAAAAATCACAAGCGCGAAGCGCGAGTGATTTTTCCTGAAAAACTTGACGACTTTATT
>CAJQZN010042868.1:0-25120 GCA_907164685.1 Colias eurytheme
TATTAAATGTTGGCATATTGTCGATTCTCTTTATGGTAACAAATGGTTATAAGAGATTATCAAATGGAAGCTTTATAATCCGTAAAGAGTTTAATCTGTTTTTACAAGCTCACAAAATATAAATATTTATTGATATCATCCATAACACTCGCGGCGGATACATAAAAGCGTAGGGTTATCTAAATGTACCGAGCAAATAAAGAGACTCATAAAATAAGCTATTGAAAACGCTTCAGGGGAAAAGTTACAGTTTTATACATTGGTAAACCAAAAATGGTTTCAACCGCTATATGCATACAAGTTTTCATATTTCTAGATTGTTATACTTTTTTACTATTCCCGTTCTTATTCGAATAAAAATAAGTCATATTTTCGCGTCGCAAGTATACAACTGCTCTGTGTAAACTTCAATAAATACGCAACGTAAACAGTAAACTTTGCTTTTGAAGCGCGAAGAATATTTTTTCGTCTTCAAGAGAAATTTGACCTAAAATGTGGAACGGCTTTAAAACAAATATTGCATAAACCGTCTCTCAAGGTTCAAGATCTCCTTGGCTGAGCCTGAGTGTATCGTAAATAAGAAACGAACAAGCACTTACTAGTCTTCTGTAAAACAAACTTATTTCAAACCTCTATTTTTAGAGTATTTCTTGCTGTACTTGTGTAATTTAAATTAAATTACTCGTGCGTGGTACGAAGCTTTGAAAAGGTGTTGTATCTTTTGTTAATTTAAGTATTTTTTTCTTCTTTCTTGTAAATATTATTTAATTAACTTTCGCATTTACATTAATTACCAAGTAACAGAAAAAGGGGGTTTAGCTCTACAATTAAAATTTTCTGGGGCAAAAGAGTCAACCGAATCAAATTAACCTTCTGATGTCCGTTTGACTTTCCGTCCCAGTTCAGTTTTTAGTTTAGTCGTGTACACAATTTATTCAGCAAACACAAACTGTAAAGCAGATCTCAGAATCAATTAACGCAAATACAATTTCAATTAGGGATCCATTAGATTGACGTGCTGTTGACGACAAAATGGTCACTGGGCGAAATAAATCGCTAACATGTGACATCAGCCATGCGGCCGGCGCTGACAGCGCAAAATGTATCGCGTGAAATATTAAACTATCGGATTTGGAATCTATAGACGTATGAATGATGGAGTTTTGATACAATGTGAAATGCGTAAAGACTCGTATTTTAATTATTTCATTTTAAATATAAACAGAGTTTTCCAAGAGCTTTTCTTTTGTTCCTTTACGTTTAAGACTGTATTCCACAATTAATTTTCGGAGAGCGAAGATCCTAAGATATTTATACGATTAAATTCACTTTTATGTATATACGAAAAATAATTTAAAACAAACCTTGAAGAAAAAGGTCTTTAATTACAGTTTTAATTGAATGAAGGAATCAAATATTTTTATAGCTCAATAAAACACACACTAATACCTTTAGCTATAATTCTCTCAAGCATTATAAAATAATGGGTTCCAGTATTTACCAAATAAAATAATTCATAATGACTCACGCTGTGTTAAAAATTTACGTCCTACTAATATCATAAATGCGAAAGTTTGTATGTTTTTTGGTACCTTCACGCAAAAACTACTGAACCGATTTTCATGGATTTTAGCACACACATGAAGGGTATTTGGACTAACAAATAGAATAGCTTTTATCCCGGAAATCTTCCGTAAATGGGAACTATGCGGGTTTTTCTTTGAAAACGCGGGCAAAGCCGCGAGCGGGAAGCTACATAATTATAAATAAACAAAAAATACCTTCATTTCATTTCATATAAAAAATGTGAGAAGCATACAGATAAATCGGTTTTAAATTCCAATAAAACCAATTTAAATCAAAACCAGACCATGTTGGAAACGTAAATGATCTGATGTTTTCATTTTGTGTTAGCTCCGTACGTGACTATTGGATCTTTCACGTTTAGAAAAACTACGGAACTTGGTTGAAATATGACTTCATGTCTTTACAACCATTCTCGATCATAATCCTACCTTTTTGATTTAAATCATTTACGGCTTATCAACTTCAAACATTCATTTATTCAATTAGACTTCTTCTAGAAGCAGTTTTGAATCGTCATAACATAGTTTTACCATTTGACCATTTTTACCAGAGACCCGGAAAGCCTGCTGTGTAATCATTTTGGTGAATTAAATGTTAACATTCCTATATTTACTGTAGATTATGTTGTCAATTAAAATTACAGTGACAATTTTAAAGACGGTCTAGAATCCACCCTCAACAGATACATAGTTACAGGTATGATGTGATGACAATTTGAGTTGATAGATAAAAAATATTATGTTTTGTTATATCTTATAACCTTAGTTTATATACCTACAGATTTGATTGCCTTAAAGTCTAGTCGCAATCTTAACTTGACTGACTTATTACTCTCTAGTGACTCATATTGAACTTTTTCTTTTTGTTCTGAATTATTCGTTAACAAAAAAAATAATACAAAATATCGAGTAATCATAAATTTCTAATTATTATGAATATTCATTAAACTCGAAGCTCGATTTGTTGGTTTAACCTAAAGCATCTCTAAGCTTTTAAACGCGCCACGGATTGTTTTCTAAGAAAATGAAGAGAGATTTGAAACTTCGTAGCTGTATAAGTTTCTGACCAAATTCCCATTAAAACTAAATATTAAAATGTTAAAAATGGATTACATGAAAAAAAATACATTCTCTTAATGAAAAACTTCTAAAATAAGCGCCAATGGACATAATAAAGTCGCTGAGTCGTGAATTATGTACCAAAGTGAGTGCACACTCGCTCGCTCTACAAAGTCGTGTCAAGGTCAAACACATTGAAAAGAAAATCACGGCTTAATTAATTTAGCATCCAGGCTTAGTACTTGATTATGTTTATTTCTGATGGACGTTATGTCTACGTTGTTTTGCGTGTTAAAATACAGGAGTATTCCCGCTGGATCTATTCATACCTTTCACCTTTTCATACGATTATCTAAAAGGTAAAGTGAAACTTTTATGGAACAGAAAGTCGTCATTTTTCTTTGCTGATTGAAGATAAACATATTTTAATGACTGCTATTAATGTAAGGATGCCACATTTCATTGGTCCCAGATTCGGGTTATAAAGAAAAAATATTTAAAGATGTTGAAATGTAATTTTCTTTCCAACCATAAAATATGTTTTTACAAATAAATCCATATTAAACATAATTATTAATTATATTTATGTTATAAACGCAAAATAACATTATAAGGGTGACACGTTTTATCGAAACTATTTTAACAAGCACTTAATCGTCGTTGAAAAAAGAAGCATTATCTCATGAAAAATAGAGAAGAAGTTTTCATCAAAATTAGCGACATATTTATAAAAAGCTTGTCCAGTTAATCTCATTAACGTTGTTTTGTTTCCAATCTAGATAAACAGCTTCTTTGACAAGTTTTAATCTATACTTTAGTATTATGGAGCTGAAGAGTTTGTTTGTTTGTTTGAACGCGCTAATCTCAGGAACTACTGGTCCGATTTGAAAAATTCTTTCGGTGTTAGATAGCCCATTTATCTAGGAAGGCTATAGGCTATATTTCATCACGTTAAGACCAACAGGAGTGGAGCACTACGGGTAAAACCGTAGGGCACAGCTAGTATAAAATAAACTGTGAGCGGAAAATATGTGTTAAAATATTAATTTACTTGATCACATAGTGTTTTTAATTTAAACATGAAATGGAGCGTTGATCATAATTATGAGACGTAGTAAAACTAATTATTGGACTTGAAAACTAATTCGCTCTAAAGCCGCTTGATATAGATATCATTAGAGCTTTTTGATTTTAATTAATTGATTTAACGATAATCCGTTTTTTAACTTAGGGGCGCTAAGAATTTTTTTTTCTAAGCGTCACTTATGATCTCTAGTCTTGTTAATTATATCATGAATTTATAAGAAAATCTATTTTATACAGTTTGTTATTGTTTGTTTAAATTATAGGTAATATTTTTTTTTTATGTACTAAAAATATGAGGTTCAGAGCATCAGCTTACGAGTGTGACATTCCGTAGGTAGGTTTGCGCCTTCCTTGCGCAGTATAAACTTTTATAAGGATAACTTGAACTTGTATAAACGTAAATGAAAAATATAACTTCGTAAATAATAAGTTACTTCTCTATTCGTGACGTAAAACGGACGTTCACATGTGCATCGCTAGAGCTATTATAAAATATACCTACGCTATTGTAAATAACTGCAATATAAATCACGAGCTTGATTCCCGTTTGAAAAATAACATGTCTAGCCCGTACTTGAATTGAAGAAAAATCCGTGTAATATAACAAATCGTGTATTAGGTCACGTTCATGCAAAACAGAGCTCAGACAAATGCTCCGGAGTACATTCTACGTAATAGCAATCGATGTTTTTCTAGATTTTTCTAGAAACGTGTTTGACGGGCTTCTATATTCTCATTGCACGAAGGCATTCATACAACTAAATATATTTTTTGTTTAAATGCTATGGTATTTAGTCCGAATTTGAATACAAAGGCTTGAACTCGATGAATGGACAAATTCTGGAAAGCGAAATATCACTGGGAAAATGGTTTTGTTATTTTTGCAGTGAATTTTTTAAACAAATACGTATTTGATAATTATTAGGCTTATTTCTTCGTGTTTGTTGTATCCACAGACATGTATATATCGTTTTTGTAACATTTTGTTGTATTATTTAAAAATCCACGGATATTGCATATTTGTTTGCATAAATTTATGGCTGCGATCAAAACGGTTTGATCAATATCAATTCTATAAATCAACGTTCATCTGACATTTTATTTTTATTAGTAAAGTAAATCATTCACCGAACGGTTTTAGTCAAAATTTGCTAAAAAAATATTTGTGTTTACTATTTCATTCTAACGAACGATGCCTTTTTTATGTGAAACTTAAAGTAAATTGAATTTATTTATAAAAATAAATATAAAGCTTTACGAGTATTTTAAACCATTTGACTATCGTAAAAAATTGCGTAGAAATTACGAAGTCGTCTGTGATCACTTTAATAGAATATAAAAGAAATTTTGTTTACAGAGGTTTAGTGGAAATTGCGGTCTTAAATATGTGCTTATTTATTTGAATACCTGCATCTCGTCCATACACTTTTGAAAAAAATACTCTACCAATACTAAATCCATATCTTCTTCTTTCCAGTTCTTTAAAAAAATAACTTCTATCTAAAATATTTTCCTCTTAGATAATAACTTACTCTATAAATTCGTGCTAGCAGATCCCCTTCATTAGAATTTGTATCATCATTTTTGAATTAAAGCCATAGCCACTGTAGTTAAAAATATTACTTATTTAACTAGCTGTGCTCCGCGGTTTTACCCGCAATGCATTACGCTAAGGCTCTATCATCACGCTAAGACCAATAGCAGAGAACTCCTATTGGTCTTAGCGTGTTGATAGAACCTACAGAATTCCTCAATAAATGTGCTATCTAACACTGAAAGATGTTTTCAAATTAGACCAGTAGTTCCGGTGGTTGGTAAAACAATGTTATGATGATTCAAAAGTTCTTCTAGAAGAAGTCTAATTGAAGAATGTTTCATGCGCGTTTGAGCAAATAAACATACAATAGAGCTTTATAATATTAGTATAGATTAACGGGGTGTATTCATGAAACGAATTGCAACGAATAGTTGATCCTGTTAGCATTAACAAAGGCATTAGCTAATCTAATTTCGATGTCCATTCTCCACAGAATGCGATCTAGCTTGAACAAGCTCCGTTCAACAATACGACCAATTATAGTCGTGTACTATGCATGGTCTTGTAATCTACTTGGAACTACATACATATTATATGTATTAATAATCTGATTGTGATAAATTCTCTCATTGCTGAAATAATATGAATATTTTGATAGCCAACGCTCTGCAAGAGATATTCATAACAATTGCATTATTTGATTTTTATTTTTATAGCATTCAAATACTTTATAAATTTTCCGTAAGGCGTCGCCTCGGCAAGGCGAAAGAGGCGGGTTAGTATCCTGCCTCGTGATCGATGTTTTCTATCCTTTAAAAAAATATCAATTACGGTCCTTTTCCGGCACTCTTTACCGCGTAATCAGAATAAGTAAAATACTATAGGTAAGCTTATTCACTCACATCATTCATTGGTATCTATCAATTAAGATCTAAAAAGTAAATGTATGCCCTAAGAGGCCATAAGTTCTACAAATAGGTGTTAGTCTAAAGTAGGTCAAAGAAGCCGCACGCAAAAGGTCCTTGGTAACTATTTAGTAATCTGCCTTGGTGTAAAAGTCCTTTGGGACATATTTAACTCTAATAAATATTCGATTCACATTCCAATGTACATTCATATCATTGATAGTTTACTTAAAAACTGTAAATAACATTACAATTACAATTATCTGAAAATTTCTAAAATCATCAACAGATGTAATGTGTGTTAGTATAGTAACGTACCTATATTTCAAGACAGGTACATAACAAAAACAAACAATATCTTAACGGAATTATGATCGGTATTCACTTCCCGATAAGAGCTATAATTTATTAAATTCCAATGCAATTTGAAAGCAGATAAGTTTTCATTACTTTCCTCTCTATAAACTCTAATTAACGATCTCATTTACCTGCGCTTTGAGGTCTGAGGCCAGCCAATGTGTGAGTCAATTACACTTGCAAATTTTGCTCCAAAGGGTGCAATGTTTAACTAAATGGAATTTGTAAGTAGGATGTACTTATATTTGTAATAAATGATTGCATATATAATTGTATTGGACAATCACTATGTATTTACATCTCAATACGAATCTAGGAAATACAAACAGATGAAATGCCTCTGATTACGATGCCATGTAAAAAAATGTACATCTGACCGTGAACATACTCGTATCTCTTCTATATACATTTTTCACCCATACATCTTTAAGTATCAATAGTAAAGGATGAACTATAGATAAATCTAACCTGAAGATAATTCCTCATGAAACATTCCATAAGATATTTTACTAGAGTTGTTTTCTAGGGTTGAATCCTGGCCATTATAGTAAGACAATCGTGTTGGCAATTGATATACAAACAAGTTACATATATTTTCAAATAATTATTCGTCTTAATCGACGTATAAATAATTAAAATTACAACATCATTTTAATATATTTATTCAATAAAATACATACAAAATGCATAAATCTTGAAACAATTACATTCTTTATTCGTACACAGGTCAGGAGGTAAGAAATAAATCTATTTCATTTTATTTCAAGCGTACTTCGGCCAAATATTCCCAAGTCCTTCGTCTCCTAGATTCAACAACATGAATAAATCATTTATAAAATGCGGATCTCATGTTAAGAATGAAATACTTGTCTCTATAAATCACGGACTTTCTTTGTTACCTATTTACGGTCTATTTCTATAGCTATAGAATATTTGTTTGTAAATTAACATATTGATGCAATATTTTCTTGTTTTATAGTAGGTACTTACCTTATCTACGTAGGTAATTACGTGAATAAGAAGATTCATTGAGGTTCAATTTAAAATGGAAATAGATTTATAAAAAAAAATTATTTCTTATTTAAAACATGTCAACACTTTTTTGTCCATCCATAATAAGTTATTCATTCTGTAAGTCTATTTTTTCATTGTACATATACTATTTTAACCTATCTCTACTAATGAAGTCCGTACTTAGTAACAAAAGCTTCGTAAATAACAAATTATTCCAACCATCGAGCATTAAAGCCATACCAATCAATGGCATTTCAGCACATCAATTACAAACGCCCAAGCATTGGTTCTATTCATTGCAAAGTTATTGTATCCTCAATCGGGTCTCATGTGAACCTTCTCGCTTCAATCGAGTCTAGGGTCGTGATTTATGAATATTGTAGCTGTCCCCAAGGGAGGCGGGAACGTGGTCTCTGTTTTAAATGGCCGAGACTAGGCTGGAATTTAGATCTGACTACAATCAGCCTTATCTGTGATACATGCTCATTTCCTTGGAGGCTTACTGATGTAAGATCCTGTTGGGGGAATAAATTATATTGGCGTGGTTTTGCTGTTGTCTATAGGTTTTTTTGCCTTTTGTAGCCTCAGATATGACTACAATAGGAAACAAGATTAATAACAATCTATGCGTGTAAAACAAATATAAGTTCAAATAATTAAATTTCCAATGACATAACTACCTTAAAATTAATATAACTGCTCCAAAAATTGTAAATTTTAAACGCATTTAACTGTATAGCATTTAAGAAGAAGATTATCTCATTCAAAATTTTTTATAATAAAAATAGATAAGATCTCACAAAGCAATCTTGAAAAGTCGACTTACGTATAATAAACATAATCTCAAAATGTAGCAATATTTCTAATTCTCAAATGAACAGTAACAAAAGCTAATTTTCCATTTAATTTGCATTAAACTCGACTTCCCTTTCTCTATCTAAACGCGGCAAGTTAAATCTTAAAAAGTAAATGCTATCATCAAGTCAGCTTAGGATGTCGGTAGCCTTGTGCGTTATCTCTTATCAGCTGGGTGATAAATGGCAAATGAGTCTAGCAAGACATCCTGCTACTGACAAGGTTTTACGTGACTTCCAAAGGTCTTTAGCCTACATCTTTATCTCTTTAATGAAACTGTCAAAACGTCATTATTTTTGTGGACTGATTAAGTATAGAACTTAGAATTTGTTCTAATTAATAGCTGTCGACGCTATAATATAATACAAATAACATGTAATATTTTGTAGCATTCTTCATAAATGAAATTCTTTGAGATCTCTGATATTACGTTACAAACATTTGTAATTAAACATTCGTATTTCGTATGGTGATGTAAGACAAATTTCATTAACGTAGTTAATTACATTTGTTTTGTATCAGAGTTATGTTTGAAATGTTTTATTTGATTCGGTTAAGATATCATAATTAAAATTTGTACACGTTTTTACTCGTAGGTCAATGAGTATGTTTGTTTATACAGAAATGTCTGTACTCTACAAACTTAAAAGTTTTTTTTTTTTTTTTTTTATGAATTAGCGGGCAAACGAGCTGGCGCGTCACCGGATTAATGCGATGATTGGCGCCGCCCATAATCACCCACAAGACCTGTATGGTTGCAGGTGTGTTGCCGGCCTTTTAGGGAAGAGTACGCTCTCTTTTTGAAGTACCCTAAGTCGTATCTGTCCGGAAATGCTGAGCTCGGGAGGTCGTTCCACAGAGGAGTGGTGCGTGGAAGAAAGTTCCTCCTAAATCGCACGGTGGAAGAGCGCCAAGTGTCCAGATGTTGAGGGTGATATTTCAACTTGTGGCGAGCAGTTCTATGGTGAAATTCAGCAGCCGGTATTGTTCCGAACAGTTCGTCAGAGCATTCGCCGTGGTAGATGCGGTAAAATACGCAGAGAGATGCAACATCTCTACGGAGAGCCAAAGAGTCCAGCCGATCAAAGTTATTTCAACGATTGAACAAAATTTTAAAATAAAATATTAATGTTAACTGACTCTATTTAACGTCCTATTTGATTTAAAATTTGTCTTAAAAAGTATCATAAATCAAATATATAAATATCCTTTCCAAGTGAAATTAAATCTAAATTTATTTATAAGTAAACTCAAGACGTAGCAATTATTGCGCAAAGTTAATATTTTATGCATTTTGAATATTTTTGAGGGATATGGTTAGAAATGTACCAAATTTGAACATTTTAATATATCTGGACATTTTGATGTAAACTTTGAAATTAGATTTGATGACAAAATAAAATTTTGTTGAATCCCACGTGTATGGCTAACGTTTGCTGATGGATTTAGATCAGAGAAAGCCATTACTTACGTATAAGTACGTATGAAAAGTTAAATTTAAGGTCTTTTGACAAAAGGATAATGTTATTTTTCTGTAATAAGAAATTATTATTTCTACTCCATTTAGGGATCTGTAGATAAGGCCTAAGTTGGAGTTTACCTAACATTTTTTTAAACACAAAGTAATTTCATTATTTCCAACATTAACTACTTACGCAAAATCAACCAGACATGTCGAGAGCAACAGAATATAGGTGGAATTCAAAACACTCATTAAAGGAAGTTATAACTACGCAATATATTCATTTGTTGTTTTATTATCATAACACGCCGTCTCATAAGCGTTTTAGCTGGAAAGGTCAAAATTTAATCAGTCCAAATGCCTAAAGTGTGATTGGATACACGATTCTCTGGCATGCGTAAATTTACATGATATAATAAAAACTCGTGTAAGACCATAAAACATGTTATTGCTTGTTGTACTGAGCTATCATTTCTGAAATATATTTTTTCGGTTACGTATGACGAAATATGAAACTCTCGAGCGTAAAAAGCATATGAAATGTAGGAATTTGAGTTGGATACTTCGATCCTCTAATAAACCCGAAGTAAATTATTATTTTCCAAGTATTAAACCACATAGATATTATTATTATACAGATGGTAAATATATAAAGAAGCGAATACATCTCACTAATAAATATGAAATAAGCTCACCTGCAGAGCTTTGAAAGCTTTGACAATTTGTCGAATAGTTAATGATCAGTTTCTAAAAAAATATTCGAGAAAATGTGATCATATTTTATGTATATTCCATCAAAGTAGATCAGCAAGCATTTAAATATTTATTTAGAACTGGCAGATAGTATCAAGTAGATATACTCGATTTAATTAAATTTTTAAAAAACGAAAAATTTGACTTTTTCATAGACATTATTATATTATAGATTCTAGTCAAGTCTTTCGGTTTTTTATACACTTTCAATACATTACTAACATGAGTAATCCGAGTTCCCCCTTAATAACTCAATCAATCTAACAAAAACAACAATGTATCAAAAAAAACAAAAAAAACAATTATTAAAACCATCAAAATCCATTTATATACCCTTTATACATACCAGTTGAAATCTTCCATACTAATACCAATCTATTAATGGTTTCACTAGATACCAAATAATAAGTTTGTATGCAGTGTGGTGAAAGATAAACAAGACACAAACTTGTCTCCGCCGAGATGCGAACTCGGTATAGTAAACAGTGCACAACTTAGTAAGACTTATTTACTCTATAGTTAATATTTGATTTTCCTATAATTACATTTGCTAATGGTTTGGCCTTTGATTCTCGTGGATTTTTTGTTGGCATGAAATATCTTTCGATTCTGAAGTTGTTTTATATACCTACGCATACTTTGATTTATTTTTTGCTTGGAATAAGTTCTGAGCCTGGGTTTACTTTACCCATACTCATATTATCTAAGGAACTCAGAATTTATTCAAATTAATAGCTGTCGACGCTATAATATAATACAAATACATAACATATTTTGTACACATTTTTAGACCATCTTACTAACTCGTTATTTTATTCATTTATTGTATGCTATTCAAATACTGGTTATGTAAAATGAAACTTTCTATGTTGGATTAAAGATCTTATATAAACTTACTGTAAAATTTTAGTACTTCGAATCTTATACTTGAACGTACATTTATAAACCGTAACGAAGCATTATATTTTTGTAAACTAAAATATTTTTATGCTATTTTCAATATACATACATCATATGATTTAACTAAACTAATTTAATTGTCCAATATTTCGAATTATTTTTGCAAAAGAATATAGGAAAATAATTCAAAACCGGCACAGAATAAGTATAATATTTATTTGTACATGTACCACCAATACAATTTTCACTCAAATCATATTTGACGATTGTTGAATTCCTTTTACTGGAACACTATTGTCGTCTCTCAAAGCTTACTCATTTGTATTGTATGGATGGAGACGCATAACTAGGCCATGTCTTTGAAACTTATTTTGTTCCTGCCGTTTGTTCATTACAACTGCTGTCGTTGCGAGTTTAAAACTATGTCTTCGTAGTTCATTCTGCGTCTTAGGGTAAAAATTACGTTGTTGTATAGAAACTTTCGTTGATTTCTGAAATAGTTCATACTCTTATGAAGTTATCCTTATCCTTAGTATCTTATAAGATATTTATCAATATTATGTTCATAAAAATTGATTCGGACGTGAAAGATAGCAGAAACATTGTATGGGTGAGGTCATTTGTTTAGGATGCTATATATTCAAAATTTACAAGAATTTCTATATATGTTTTAATTAAAAAATATGGTTCAAACAAAAATTTTTTTCTCTAAAATTGGCTCTTACTTAATAATAACAAACTGATACAATTAAAAGTTCTATATATATATATATAGATATCATACCAAATTATGAACCATAATACAAAATGACTTCCAGAAAAATCTTTGTAGCCAAATAGCATTTCGCGTTTCATGCTTACATTATATTCCATTAAAATTACGTCGACATCAAACGTTCGTAATAAAGTTTATTGTGCAAAATTCTACTTTTGCAGTATAGCTACATTGTTAATGAAGCCGTAAAATTGCGCCTGTAAAATTATTATTATTTAAATCAGTTGGCGTCATATTAAGTTGCCATTTTTGAATTACCTTTTGGTGTTTCATGTGATATGAACGATTATATTAGAATTGTAACAACAATATTTTTACAGTATCTAAATAAGAAGTAGTATCTTTTTACGCTCAAGTTACAAGACAGTAGTTTCATTTTGCTAAGGAATAAATCTTAGACGTGATACATAATATATCTACGTTATAACACGGCCAATATATAGAGTGGATTTAGTGTAATTTACGAAAAATATACATAAACATTCTGATTAATCACATTGATAAAAAACTCCGCTATTAATTGCGGTTTATGCCTTCTAGAATATAAAGATAAAAACAAGGAAGTGGAAATTAAAGTTCAAAATAAGTTTCTTATACTTTTAAGTTTTAACCAATCATTGTGATAAATTTCCACTAGATTACTTCACCAATTCTTGGTCTTTCAAATGTTTGGTATATAAATAATCCATCAAAATATTTAGACAATTATTATTCAATAAGTTTCCTCACAACAATGTTATTTATTGAAAAAGTTCTCGGATATTATAATTCCAACAAAAATATTCGTTGCTGGGCAACCTAATTAGACATTCCAAATGGTTTTCATAAAGAAATTAATCTCTATCGATTTCCATTTCCCATTTCCATTTGAAGCTTTTGTCAGATATATTTCATAATATCTGTTTCATGGATCACCCTTGAACAATAATAGAAGAGAATAATTAATCACTTCTCTTATCTACCAGATAAACATATTTTCTTATTAGTCTCTACTAGGATTGAACTCGACTATTATTTTACTTCCGACCAAGGTTACATTCGATTGCAATACTGTAATCATTTGACTTACATAAAAAGGACACCAGTTGCCTAAATAAAAAGTTTACTTTGACCTTTGTTTTGATTCATTCGATCCATTTGTTTTCGACTTGTTTCAAGAGCAGCGAGGGTCAGGGTGTCTTTTCAAAACACGAAGAGTTGGTAATTAAATGTAAGACATTCACGGATACAAAATATCAAGTTTGTAAAGAGAGTTTTAACCTCGTAGTTTCAACAATTACCACTATATATAAAACACACAAATTGTCTCGAATTTGCAGTCAAATTATTTTTTTAATTTAACTCATTCTGATATATTTATTAACCATAACCGAGTCTTGCCATGGAGTTAAGAACACCCAATAAACTTAAGCAGTTCCAAAAGCAATAAAAACACAGAGTTCCGTTCCTCGTTTAATGTTTGAAATATTGCCAGTTTTACGAACTGTTAATATTATGGCTTTTATACAATAAAGTATAAAGTAAGGATTCTATAATCGTTGTATATGATCAAGGATAAAACAGTGTAGATGCATTATTGGAACTTCGGTTTGCAAAAGCTTGAAAACGTACCTTCAATGTATTAAAGGTGCTAGCATAGTAGTAATACGTTTGTACAATTAGTATAGTTCAAAAGTAAATGAACTAAATTGTATTCAAGTTGCATAACTAATACGTTTTCATAACCACTGGTTTCCTAGAATTCAACGTCGTTCTACACAAAGTAAAGCCGCGTTATTCGCGCTTGTGAAAGAGTTTACCAACTGCTACAAAGGCATAATAATCCCATTTTATATGTGCGATGTAGGCAGAAAAACACGTGTGTTTCTTGTATTGCGGGTCGGGGCACCTACAAAATGAGGGACGTGGAATGAGCGCGTTGGGACCCTGCGACAGGTGTATCGCATTAACCTTTGGCGAATAAATTTAATATTATATATCGACAGGGGAATGTTGTATTGAAAACCAGAGCAAATGTTGGTACGGTGAATATACTTAGCGATTGGTTGATTAAAGTGATGTTGGTTTAACGTTTAGCATTTACTATCTTGTAAATGCTAAACATACATATTTCTAAAGTATTGTCTGTTAACTTGATTTTCTTATGCCCTACAGGTAGACACAACCTGAGATACGAGTGTCCAATTTAACTAATACTTTATAATTTAACTAATCATTCTTGTTACCGACTATTCTACTAAGTATATCGTTATTCATTCGTCAATCTCCTTCCGACTTTTCTATCTATTTCACGTGTGTCCCTCACAAGAAAAACGAGTCCAATAATTATTTGAACACGTGCCCAAAGCGTCCATTTCTCAATCCCAATCTCTATCACTAAAACAGATGAAATTCAGATGCTTCTTCGCAAATATAGATGTTCTAGGTTGATTAGTGCGACGAATCCATTTATTAGAAGACGACAGGGGATGGACAGCGCACCCACGCCGACACGTAATTACGTCCTTAGATTTAATCAATTCAATTTATTCCTGTTTGAACTATAATTAATGCTGCGTCTATTTATAATTAGCTCTGTAATTATTTGCTAGTCTGTAGATCCGTAATGAAGCGTAGTCATGATAAAATTCTTTTAAACTTTTTTACTTTCTATGTATATTAAAATTTTAATATAATTACAATTTATCGTCTGAATTACTCTAAATATTGTCTATTGATATTTGTCCCGAATATTATTTTTCATCAAAAACTGCGAGAAAAACTCTATTTTAAAATTGACAGCATTTATTGTATTTGAACAAGGAGTTCAAGCCTTTATTCTATAGAATTCATAAAATAGCGGTGTTGATTCCTTTGGTAAATTCCTGAACGTTTTAAAAAAAAAATTCTACCTATACTACAGAGAGTAATAAAATAATAAAATCTCAGAAGTGGTTTCTCACTAAAAACAATAAAATACGTGTCAGAAAAATTAAATTAGCTTTTAACTTGTTATATTTGTTGAAACACAATTTTACGGTTGTTAGTTTAAAATGAAATAAACATGACACCAATGTTAAATTACCTTCGTGCATTTATGTCACAGTTACCGTAGTGTTGTTAAAAATTTAATTATCATCCGTGCTTTGCGCAATTATTTTATTTTTAGCTCTTCAGTGAAAAAGCCGTGAAATATTTTGATATATTTTTGTATTTCTTATTTTAGCGATACCGGATCTTTTTCGAAAAAAGTTCTTCCTGATTTTTGCGTTACAGCCAAGTTCTATAAATTATGAAATAACAAAACATTGAAATGTGATTTTACTAGATTTCCGCCCTCGGCTTTGCCCGCGTTATCAAAGAAAACCCCATAAATAAAGATAAAAAGTGACCTGTGCCTTATTCTGGGTCTTCAGCTACCTATATACCAAATTTCATTATAATCGGTTCAGTACTATTTGCGTGAAAGAATAGCAAACATCCATCCTCACAAACTTTCGCATTTATAATATTAGTAGAACATACAATATAAAATTTGTTTTATTTTACACAAACTGCAAGAACAACCTGAATTCTGTAGCTATCTCGTCGACCCTTCAATCCCTGTCTACTTCACTTGATAAAGAGCACCTTTCTGCTTTTATCTTTTGAGAATCAATCACCTTTACGTACCTTGCACTCTGTGAATTCTGTATATTGAATTATGAATTTCGATGTGTATGTAGCCGTACAACATGAGGGAATTTAATAAAATATTTGTAAACTACATAGTAAACTAGTTGTGTTTTAACATTAATATAATATATATCATATAGGTTAAGAAATTAATGTTCGGTTTTAATTTAAATACAAGGTTTTTATGTCAATTTAATAAAGGTATGCAATTTATTTTTCGTCTGTTTTGTTGGTATATATACTTTTAGATTGTCTTTAACGAGTATAAAATTAGAAGGTATCTTGCTATTTCTTTTTACTAAAGAAGTCTTTATAATAATAATAAACTTCTCAGAACAGGTTATTTTATAAACATTGCCAATTAAAATAGCTTTAGAATTCCTTTTATTATAATTTAATTTATGTAGTACAAAAAGCACACTATTAAATATTGTTTACTATGTTGCCTTCTGCATTTATATTTAAATTTATTCGAGGAATGAATGCAAAATAAACTAAAATGTTTCAAGATTATTTACCAAGCTCTATGTTAGGAGGGTTAAAATATGTATTCATTTCAACTATTTGCTACACGTTTTTTTTCTTATCCGTGCGTTATATACACAAAAGGTACTTAAAATTAATTTTATTAAAACTTATAGCTTTAATACTAAATATTTATTCACAATTTAATAATTTGAATATGTATTGTTATGATAATGAGAAAAATTATAATTTTAAATAACGTTTAACATTATAATTTGACTCAATTATTAATATTTTAAATTTTTCGATCTGAATAAGCTTTTATAAATAACAACAGAAAGTCGTTTATACAACCTTCAAACGTTTCTAAAGTGAAAAGAAAAACTGAAATTTTATCAATGTACACAATACATCGGTACATTTCATACAGTGGTGCCTGATTTCCCTGGAGATAAGACTTTGACACGCGCTATTTATCTCGTCAAAGTTCACCACTGAGAAATACTGTTAGAATTCAATATGTTTGAAGTGTCTTACAATAGAGAAACGTAAGTGGGTGCTGATATTATATATTAGATAATGTGAAGGGCCTTGTTCTGTCGTCTATTGTTAAACTTATTTTAATGCGTAGAGGCTATTTTTAAATTTTATTCTTTTTATGCATAACTTTCCTAAACCTTTCCGCCCGCGGCTTCGTTCGCTTGTCTAAAACCTCATAAATTGTATACTAAACACTTCCTCTTGAATCACACTATCTATTAAAAAAACCGCACCAAAATCTGTTGCGTAGTTTTAAAGATTTAAGCATAGGGACAGAGAAAGTGACTTTGTTTTATACTATGTAGTGATAGCTATAAGAGACTATAATTTGCAACTAATGTTAATATCGATGGACTGTCGAATACACGTTGAAGTGAAAGATAAGAGGAGAGAAATAGATTTATTTTGGGTCATGTATTCATGTTAGTATTTCTAGTTACTACAAGAATAATAGCCGTTGCAACAATTATTTGTTTAATTTTAATTACAATTATTCTGAATTACAAATAATACATGTTTAAAAATACATATTAAAAGGAGAGCAATTACAAACAAAGCCATTTAAACTATAGTCAAACCGACTTTAATTGGCATATTCTGTGCATACAAATTTTTCACAAAGAGAATTCTCACTAAATATATGAATAAATTCCTGCAAATACTGCATAGCTAGCACATAGCAAACCGCTTTGGCATTGCATACCGTTGCATTGACCAGCATTATTAAATAATAGAAGTACATACCTTGTGTTATCTTCCTAGATTGAAATAATACTTTTGACGTTCTTCATCACTATTGAGGCAAAATAATGTGTGAGACAAACGCGTGAGCGAAGTTCATAAAATGTTTTTATTCAGGCTTAAAACATTGTATTTTCTTGGTAAAATATAATATTATAAGACAGAAAAATATTGATTTTATGTATTATTACGGAAATTTATTATAAATTTAATCTGGGTAAAAACCCAAAATAAGACATTTTTTTTTAAAACATTCTTTATTTCTTTTGTAATATTCTGAAACCTCTGAGGTTGACATATGTACGGGAACATTCATTAAAAATTATATTTCAACACTGAAGAATTTTCGAAAAACTGTGTCCATTTAAACTTTTTATAATGAAATTCAAACGAAACACACTAACGTTTCCATGATAGATCTCAGAAATAAATTGAAGTCGGAATCCACGAATTTCCAATACCTACGAAAGCCTTAATTCATCAGAGGCTCAATTTTGAAGCCAGAAAATCTCTTTGCAATGCAAAGTTGAGTTGCCATTCAGATCTGATATTAATATTCATTCAAGCCATTATTTTCATGGAGCAGCCATCTTCTTAAGAATTTCTCTCGATCTATTGAAGTTATGTTTGGAATAAATATTATTAATTTAACAGTTTGTTATAATTATTATAATTAATTGAAATTTAAGTAGGGTTCGTAGAAGTTAACGTTGTTGATATCTTAACGACTCTAACGTAAAATTCTATTTAGTGTTTATAGTTTATGTTTAAAATAGAATAACAAGATAAAATAATGAAATTATTGTAGTCACCGGTCCTTAATAAGAGTACAAAGTTGAATTAAATTTGTCCGTTAAAAGTAGGTCAAAATATTTGAGACTAAGGAGTCGGTTACAAACATATTTGTGAAGCTTTTATAATTGTGTTTAAAAGTATTACAGATAAATATCAGTCATTATAATATAGTCTATGTTAAGTTCATACGCACTGTTATACATTACGCAAAAGAGGAGAAACGAAAAATCTATAAACAGGATTTCCCATTATAACTACTAAGGAGTTGACATTACCGTAATAAATAAGCAATTCAACCAGTTGTTAATGATTAACGTCTCACAATAAATCCTTATGCAGATCATTACAAATGAGCTAACTAAGATAACATGAATTTATGGTCAGTTCAAACATTACGAATTAGTCTATAATTTAGGCCTACTTAACAGCACAATGATTATTTTTTAACACAAAAACTTATACCGCATTCAAATGGTCAGAACTAGATGTAATTCAAATGGGGCAAAACTGAAGGCTTTCAAAAAAGAATCAACAAAATCGGTTCATCTAATCGAAAGATCAAGGCAATAAATAAAAAATACATTTGAATTGAGAACCTTCTTTTAATGAAGTCGTTTGAAAATTAGAAATTAGTCGTACTTAAATCTTAATAGATTTATGTGATTTATAGAGACTTCGACGAATCGCTACATAAATTATTATCCCTCATTTTGTATTATATTGTTTTTACAGGTTTCATTAAACAGAGAAGTTAATCTTGTGTGAAATTGAACGAGCTGAAGATTGAAATTTGTATTAGAGATCGACAACCGTCTAGACGAGTTATCTCACGATGACATATTATATATTAAAGCACCTGAAAGTGACATTTTATAAAACACTAGTGGTCCGCCCCGGCTTCGCCCGTGGTACATATTTCGCAATAAAAGGTAGCCTATGTCCTTTCTCGGGTATCAAAATATCTCCATACCAAAATTCATGAAAATTGGTTCAGTAGTTTAGGCGTGAATGACAGACAGGCAGAGTTACTTTCGCATTTATAATATTAAGTATGGATATCGATGTATTCTTCTGACGTGATGTGATAGTTTGGTCTAGTTATAGCAATTACTAGAGTTTAGTATATTTATTAATAACTAGCGGTCCGCCCCGGCTTCGCCCGTGGTACATATATACGTTTTCTCTACATAAGAACCATCCTCGTACTTCAAGGAATATAATAAAAAAAGAATTATCGAAATCGGTTCAGCCGTTCTCAAGTTATGCGCTTACCAACACATTTTGGGATTCATTTTTATATTATAGACTAGCGGTCCGCCCCGGCTTCGCCCGTGGTACATATGAAAAATAGATGTTGGCCGATTCTCAGACTTACCCGACATGCACAGAAAATTTCATGAGAATCAGTCCACCCGTTTCGGAGGAGTATGCAGACTAACATTGTGTCACGAGAATTTTATATATAAGATATAAGATAACATGTATAAGGTTCTTTTAAATTCATTTACTTATTTATATGTAATGGAAATGTGTACTTATTTCATGTTACCAATGTGAGAAAATAAACTCTTTTTTTATTTTTATTTGTAGAGACTATACCTAAAATTGTTCAAAAATAAAGAAATACCTATTTACAAGTTTCAGTTGTTAATCAGTAATCAGTTTTTTTTTCTAGTTATTTTAGTCCATGTTTTTACTAATATAAATTTAATGATATCATGTGTATTGTGTATACTTTAACGGGACAAAAGTATTATATTCTTAACACGTAGTAAAGAGCACTCGGCGCATCTCTACAACTATCCACTTAAGTTATAGCAAAGGTTTTACGACATCATTGACTGGAATGACTTATTTTCACTTGGCTCATTAGTTACTGGAGAAATAAGTATCCATTATTTATTTTATAATATCCTGTAGAAGATAACGTCAGTACATAAATCTATGACTTAAAAACAATACCAAATATTAAAAATTTCATCGAAAAAAATACCTCAATTAACTAACAAAACCAATACAATTATTAATAAATTATTGAATCGAGCATTATTCGGTTGGCTGTGATAAAAGTACCCCAGGCCCAGAGATTAATTTGCAAAATAATATTCTAACTGATCTGTAACATAATGTCGTATAATTAAGGGTCTAAATAAAATTTTAGAGAAAAAGTAATATAAATATGCACAAGAATTGATTTTTATATTTTTATTTCACGTGAGGTCAACCACGAGAACATTTAAACGAGCTGCATTTTAATGTTAAATATAAAAAGTTTTATTACGTATTAAGGTCAACCTCACCTTGTGAAAACTTTGAACAAGCTTGGCCAAGGGCATGAAATGAAACCTATTGCATGCACAACTTTGGAACTTAACATACAATTTAAAATATTTAATCGACTAATTTTCAGAGACCAATAAATTTATGACATGTCTCCACTTTTTTGAAGTGATATTTTAGACGCGTTGAGAGTAAATTTTCAAGTACGCGTCATGGCAATACCGTCACGTTATTGAGGCGACGATTTTATTATCTTTGAACCTTGCCAAAGAAGTTTCACATCTGACACGTGTACTCGACACTATACTCGACTTTTTTATCATATCAACTCTAAATTTGGCAGTTATGATCTTTTCACATCAGGCAACACAACTGCTCTATTTACACATACAACGACTTCTTATAATTTGGTACTAATCATATTTTAAACCACATTTTAAACAAGAATAAAGTAGTATACATTCTAAGCATACAAGAGCCTAATCGTACAGTTAATAGTCATCCCAACATCAAAATGGATCTCAATATACGCAAATTGATATTGGATGTTATCCAAACGCTCTAGACGAGTGTTCTGACAAATAAAACGTTATGTTACCATACGCTACTAATTTCCTAGGTATGTAGGTATAGGTAGGTATCCTAGGTATAGGTAGTTAAAACCTAGGTTTTTATTTGATTATAAAATCATTCAAGGTGATGGATGCATTTAGAATATTCATGGTATTTTATACTCTATAAGTTATATTAGGATATATTTTACTAATTGTAGGAATCGGAAAACCTTCAATAGTAAAGGATAAATATTTCATTTCTGGAATATATTAATATTTATCTCGTATTACAACACTATACTACATGTTCGTTTTTCTAAGAATTCATCTTCCCAAAGCATTTAAGAAATCTAGACAATCGAGCTCACATACAGCAATTGTTTTTTTTTTATAAACAACGACAATCCCTCATAAAGTTTTTTGAATATGAAACAGTACGCAGTTCAAAGTTCAATCGTATATTTAAAATGTCAATATAAATATTAGTTTTGACATGAAGCTGCTATCGATATTTTTCATGCTACAAGTGAAATATTGGAGTTTTATAAAAGTGGGATAAACTAACATGAGCAAAGCAGCTTATAGGATTTATGAAATTTAATAGGATATATCTATTTCTAATGCGAATGTTTTTGTCTATGTACGCTTAAAGTATAAATAAACCATTAACTAGATAAAAATATACCAGAATTTCAATATAGGTGTATAGCAAGGTTTATTAACTCAATGTTGCTAAAACAATATAATTTATATTTTTCAGAACAACTCTAAATAAACAAAAGATGTTTATCTTGAAACTCGTTTATTTCTTACTCAATTTCATGACACGATTTGTTTATTATTATCCAATAAACAAGCGAATCTTTTGTTCTCTACCAGACCGAAATAATTGAATTTTTTAAGCACTTTATTCTAAATTTAAATTAGTTATTTCACACTATATAAAAATAATGTATAAATTTTATTTTTCTGAGTGTAATCTACATTTAACATAGGTTATAAAGTATTAAAGGCTTATTTAATTATTGATCATTACTAATTATAAATACTATAATATTATGTACCGTTTTTTACTGTATATACTTGTATATACTTGTAAAGTTACCAATGTAAGAGTGTTGGGGTTTGATTGAAAATCTGAAAATCGGAGTTATTGTGTAATAAAACCAAAAAAAAACATTCGAATTGAATGCCTCTTTTTTTGACAACGTCGGTTAAAAAGAAATTATGTACTGGTGCATAAAAAATGTCGTTTTTCCATGTGACGCGGATTTCACAAAATATTGTCGACGGTCAGTCGCTCGTGTTTTAAAAATTTGAAACCGCGACAAAACCAGAGATTGATATGTATCATAGTTTCTTTTATATTGTCCCACATTTTACAATTCTCATCAATTTTCCAAAGCGTGTTTTGATAAAAAATACTCTTGAAAATCTAACAAAATATGGTGACGACAAAATGTTTATATTTTATTAATGAAAATCTGGAAAAAAGGCCGGTTCGACGCCGACTAGTTCAGATTCTTATGATATAGGAACTTATTATTTTCTTTTTTTGGGAAAATAATATTTTTATTTTATGTAATAAATTTTGCATGAAATACGCACATGAAAGAAAAAGAATTGTAAAATGCAAACAATACTTTATTATAAAATAGTTTTAAGCTATGCTATTTAAATATTGTAAAGATTTATTTAAATGTAAAATGCGCTTGAGGATATACTTACAAATGTGAATTCGAACATACGAATATTTCCTGTTATTATGGAGGTGCTATCAGATATATATAAGACAAGATAATATTATAGAAAACAAACAGAACCACTTACCTAATCATAACTTACTATAAATTCTGTCAATACAATGCAGCATATAAGTATGGTAAAGCAATTTCAAAAGCTAATAACACATTTTAGTCATGAAATTCAAATGTAATAAAAGAGCATTCAGCCGAAAAATTTAGTTTTGCGTCAGTGACACACGCCGGCAACATCTGCCAACGTTGGTCCAAAGTTACAAGATTCCAATTTTTAAACTGCCGACTTTTGCATGTTACCTAAACCGCCAATATATTTTAAATTTGTTGTATAATCTTAATCTTAATACTATTATAAAGGCGAAAGTTTGTATGGATGTATGGATGTTTGTTACTCTTTCACGTAAAAACTACTGAACCGATTACAGTGAAATTTAGCACACATATAGAGGTTAACTTGGATTAACACATAGGATAGGTTTTATCCCGGAAATCCCACGGGAACGGGAACTATGCGGGTTTTCCTTTGAAAACGCGGGCGAAGCCGCGGGCGGAAATCTAGTGATAAATAAATTATAAAATTTAAAATATTTTGAGTTGGATGATTGTTAGCGGATTTTTGACTCACAATGCAATAACAATAGTGCTATATATAGGATAGAAACCTTCTTACTCTGATCGTATTAGTTTTAAATCTAAGCATTCAATCAAAAGTTAATCGGTAAAAAAAACAACAAACTGGAGTGAGACCACATGAGCTAATGATTTTAATTTAACGTTTTAAAATTCATTTAACTGAAACAAATAAACATATTTAAATTCATTTGACTTTAGACCTAACAGAATTACCTCATTAAATACCCAGAAAGGGGACTGACGAGAAATTAGGTCTCTTGCAAAATTAAAGCCTTTATCAACAATTTGGTCAATGCGGGCTGAGAGAGTAATGAGCTCACATAATATTATGTCATGTTAATAAATACAGATAGGATTGTATGAGTCGTATCGTACAGTATTACGACGTTACGTTTCCTACTTACTACTTACCTTTAATACAACTAACTGCCTTCAGGCTGCTTTCAGCAAACAACTTTATGCGGATAAAGTCGACATAACGTCATATCAGCGTATTATCAGGCCCGAAAATAACGCTTCATAGTCGCCCAGGGTCGTAAACCCGAAAGAAAACGATGCAGACGCTGCCCTATTGTACAGAGAAACTGTAGTTAGATATAAATTGTAGTATTTCGAATAAGAACGTGGCATTCCTAAATACGCAATGTCACACGGTTTTGATAAAGGTCTGCAGACAGATAGCCTGACGGTCCGCACGCTGGCTTCTTTTTTCTTCCCGTGATAAATGGATTTACTCTACGTCCCGTAATTGGTTGAATGTCTCCAGATAGGAAAAATACGTCCTGAACCATTTGCGTTGGATATTTGTAATGTGAAAAAAATCGAATGGTACTTTAGGATAAATTCATGTTAAAAAAGTAGAAAAGTACAAATTTCTCCATATTTACATGCTTATTTCTTTAATTTTGAAGTATAATATAAGATATTTTAAAATGAGCGAGTTACGTCATTTATTAAGTGCTTCGCGATTCCTTCTTTTTAGCACTACGTAGGTTAATACAGTGAGATTCATTTTTTTAATTATAATACACGTATAATATTGGTCCTTGGCCCTTCTATTTTAAACCTTTCAAAGAGCTCATTATCGCTCTATATTTTTCAAAAAACAAATGTTCGAACCCCCGAAACAATCATGTTGAACCACCAATGAAACCTAAATTAAAAGATCCTCAAGTCAATTACGGCAAAATTGCCTATTACTACACCTTTTTCGATTCATTCGGAACATAAACGAATTGGTTCACCTTTTTCCCATTAAAGCGGGATTTATAGCACTCATTCAATATTGATGAATCAAACAAAAAATCTGATGATAAGTCTTCATAACTAATATTGGATCAAACGAGGGGAAATATAATGTATTATATTCGTATTGATACTGTTATTTATTAGGAAATAATGAATAATTT